>JAQGAF010000352.1:0-56055 GCA_034687865.1 Kryphioiulus occultus
GTCCTTGTCCTTTCGGAAGACCACGTCCTTGTCCTTTCGGAAGACCACGTCCTTGTCCTTTCGGAAGACCACGTCCTTGTCCTTTCGGAAGACCACGTCCTAGTCCTGTCGGAAGACCACGTCCTAGTCCTGTCGGAAGACCACGTCCTAGTCCTGTCGGAAGACCACGTCCTAGTCCTTTTGTAACACCACGTCCATGTCTTTTGGAAGACCACGTCCTAGTCCTTTTGCAACACCACGTCCATGTCTTTTGGAAGATCATGTCCATGTCTTTTGGAAGACCGTCTCCAATATTTGAGTTTAAAAGCTGTATCCTACTGCATCGTTATAAAACAGTATGAGGTTTCCTACAAATCCTGTCGAACCCTATAGGATTTGTAGCCACCAAATAAACATACTGGTTTATAATGGTACCATGGAACCAGTTATGGTGGAACAATCATTCGCTAAAGTAGAATTTACAAACCACAATATGGTGGAAGTAGCCTATAGCAAAAAATTACGTATAATATTGTCCAAAAGTTCTGCTGAGCCTTGCTTTATGTGAATTCGTTCATGGTACTTATCTCTACAATTATCGATACTCAGCCAATAGGATAATCAGACGTCGAAACTCTGACCCCTACCCCCTTTATGCACACCCCCATCCAACTTGGACGTCGTTTATGAATGGCATTCTCTGAGAATTGTTGTGCCATATCCTGTTCACCGCAAAGCTCTTTGCGAGCTCGTCAACGTTGTGTGCATGTCAATATGCAATAAGTCTTGTTTTCCCCAAGCAGTCCATGATTGTCTGTTTGACCTCTCTCAATGGCAAAAAGCTTGTTTTCAAAAGTCAATGCGTGATAAACCAACACTGCATTTAACTTTGCCTTTTATGGAGCTAATCACTGACTTGGAGCTTTATGGGCACATTAACCATCTGATGTGCATAGAAGCCTGTCAGAAGTGGCGGTTATGGTGCAAATTAGATGGCCGGTAGTGGCATGGAATCGTCCCACCTGTTGAACACCTTGGCTTGGTTGCATGTCTGTGGTCATTCCACAAGCCACTTTGCGGCCAATGGCAGTGGAATGGTAGTGGCTTTCAACCAAATGGCTTCGAGGAATAGGACCAAGTTTATCGTCCAAGTCCATCTTATTTCAACGCCCTGTTTCGTGAGTGACACCTGGCCACCAGGGGCGCCAGCTTCGCCGTGGGAACCACCGCATGTGTGCATTAGTGAATTATTAAATTGATTCTGTATCAGAATTAGCGTTGCAAAGGCCGAGTGCGGCATGACCGAGTCTTAATTGACGGTTCGGCCAGCGGGTAATTAATTAGAGGCAATGTTTTTGCAATTGAGCGTAATTAAATACATGGGTGTTGGTGCATGTGTAAGCGGGGGTGGCTGTCATGACCATTCGCAACGCAAGATGCTTGGGCGTTAATTCCGTGAAGTTTCAGGGAAGTTTTGAGTAATGGCAGTATTTCTCAGTGTCGATAATGCCGTGTTTGGCAATCAACTCTAAAGTGATGATTATGCTAATGGAATTTGTCCAAGCCGAATTGATGGTGTTCACTCAGCGCTTGTATAGGTATAACACCAAAATAGCTCTGTAATGATTACTTGCATGGACTGGATATAATGGTCCTCTGTTAGTGGTCGAAAGTTGTCAAGGTTCTAAAACTGACACCAGTTTTAAACTCTGGTCTGTTTTTAGTGTCATGAATTGGGATGGCAGTTTCCTAGACATGTATAATTTTGTATGGCGCTTCCTGTTCTCAAAATAAGGATATTTAAAAGATACAAAATGTATTGTATAGATTTTCATTCTGTTGGCAGCTTATTCCAAATTCTGGTTAATGTTGTTGCTTTTATTTTGTCATTTTGTATTTCAAATTCAAAATTGGCGCCATTCGAAAGGGCATGCCATTCCACCTAGGGGCAAATATGGATCACGAAATGTCAGATTAAAAAATGCTATATTTATTAGTTTGGGAAAAAAAACTTACCATCGATGTACTGAGGCGTCTTAATATAGTGCAGACGAGACAGCTCGTGACATGCTAGTGAAGATGTCGTAGTTTCATTTTCTGATGAAGTGTTCCAAATAATAACCCATTAGAACCATAACATCTTTTGCATATATCGTCCAAGTAAGGACGATATGAAGTAAATGTCAGGGGTGCTTCAAATTTCTGACCAATACTGTACATCGTTTACATTTGAAGATGTATGTTTTCATAATGATGTTTAGAATTTGCATGCTCTTCTTACTTTTTAAATACACTGGTAACCGCACTGTGAAGTGGTTTTCCTCACCCACATATTTTTCAAAAAATGCATTCGTGGGTGAAATGCCACTGATTTATTGCAAATGGGCTATATTTTTTTTAAAAATAAAATGTATTGATAGATCTCCACAAGTTAAATTCCATGTAGGCCCCTGCGTTGGAGACGTAATTTGAATGCACTCTTGTTTTTCAAATTATAAAAGTTACAACTTAGTGCATGATGAGATCTTCCTAACCAGCGTCTTTATTTTACCTCAATTATGCCAGTTTATCCAAATTCACATTAGGAGCATTAGGGTCTAATATCTAGATGCTGTACAGTGCATTTTACAATCGCGCGTTACATGAATTGTGCAGTAAGCAAGTGATATAATTTTCTGGAAAAGTCAAATACTGATCAAGTTGCAATGGCTATAACATATATACATAGTGTAAAAAAGCGTTGAACATAATGGATGGGGTTAGCTTTTCAATGTTCAATAGGAGATCTTAAGCTGCACGATTTTTTTGTTCTAAGAGGAAGAGTTGCCAATAGTTTTTATATTTTGTTATTCATTAAGAGCGATGGAAGGCATTAATAATATACAGCATCTTTGTCCGGTTTCGGTCTGTCCCTTCTTTTCTAAAAGTACACGATTTGGAACAGTGTTACAGGTATGTTTAATCCAATTTCCAAACTCAAGTAACAAAGAAACAATTGGCAATTCGACAAAGTCGCATTCCTATTGTCGACATCATTATAGGATGTGCTAATTGCTATTGATGTTTTGTCTTTGGTGGTTCTTTCTTGTTTTACTTAAGGTTACCATGGCCACTATCTTAATTGCTCACTTGAAAACATTATGTTGAATGCGTAATACACGGTGTCCATTGGTTATTCATACCATTGTTGGATACCATAATTGTATTATAACGAGCTGTTTATTCTCTAGTAAATTTTCTTATGTTGCCCAGACTAATACCGATGTGCCTTGTTTGCAGAATGGCTAAATTTGTCTTTTTGGGTAACGAGAATAGCAAAGGAATTTGCGGTGAGGAACCTTGTAGGAAATACTAGTTTTACTGCTAATCAAACGGTATATCAATCATGCCAGACACATTGTCTTTTCTAGATTTATGATGAAATGACACACCCTATTTCCTCTTTAGTTATTTAGCTCTTTTAGGAACCCTAAGCCCCCCGCTGCCAAAATGTCACCTAGTATAACATGAAACCCTAGTTAATTTTTGGAAGTGCTGGCACGTTTCCAGAACAAATTAAAACATGTCGCTATGTGTCGTGTTATCTTGGGCTCAGAAGGTAAGTTTCTGAATTGCAAATCTACACCTTTACATGCCAAAAATATGACATGAATAGTTCAAAGGTCTCTGAAATTACTTGGATACCTTGGATACAGCATCCATACCTTGGCCCACCATTCCTTGTCCAACACCAGGGTCTGGATTTTGAACTTCTGAAAAGTTTGTGACATATAGTATACATGTAGCATTTGTTGCCTAGTGTTTCAAAATAAAAAGGTATGGGAGTGTGTCAACGCTAATTAGCTTAAAACCTGCCATAAACCATCAGCGTTCACTAAATAGCACCAATTGAGTGTCATGGCAACGTACACGTGTACCGTTTCCATACCAAGAGACCTTCAACCTACTTTATGGAAATTAACTTGCATGGAATGCCATAGATCGTCGTCAATGTTAATCTCACTAATGTTCATTCATTGGTTTTGAACAAACATCATCCTTTGTGACCCAACTAAGCAACGAAACAGACGACACAAACCACCCCAGCCTAATGTTCTAATGGCTAATATGCACTTAGTCTTTTTAACATTTCCTAACATGTGGTTCTGGGAAATGTGGAGGCATTCTATGAATTGTTGACTGGTGGCCGAACAAATTTAAATATTTGCTTCCCATCCAGCTGCTGTCAAAATTTTTACACTTTGGTGGTCGAAACTTAATGCTGGTAATTCGTTTGGCAGTTGTCATGGTTACCCTGCTGTAAGAGGAAGTTTTTGGAGTTAAGGCAGGGCAGTAAATGTGTTTAGAAGCAGAATAGGGTCTTATTAGCCCATAGGTAGAATCTAATAGTACATTGCATATGCCAATATGCGAATTAAGTGTTCAGAACGCAGAGTTTCCTCCAGGATCTTGAATTCAACAAGGCTAGGCAATGATAACATTTATTTCAAGACTTCTCTAAATGAGCCTTGGACGCCTGCAGCATTGGAATCGTGTGATGACAATAAGATTAGTCAGCAGCAGAACCATCTGGTAGAAGGGTATCACTCCACATTTCTGAAGCCTTACCTTTTTCACATGAGATGTTGCGGGTTGTACTTTGACGATGTCATTCCTGTCAGAGACAAGAGTCCACCAAGAAACTTTTGGAAGATGTACTGCTTCGTTGTTGTGCTACTGAACTTCGTCAATTTCTTCTTGTTTTTGGTGCCCACCTTGGTCATGTTGGTGGACATGGACTTTGGGGATATTGCCATGATGTCCTGCATGATCACCTGGACGTTGCAGAATTGCATCACCTCCTCCACCTGCTACTACGTCTGCTCTTCTGGACGCTTTCACCGTGAATTTCTCCGAAAATGGCACCCTTTGTTTGCTTGGGGAAGTGGTGATGGAACCCCTGTGCCAAAATCGTTGTTGAGGCGTGTCAACGCAATGTTGTATTCAGTGCAGATTATCAACTTTATCAATGTAGTTGGTTAGTGAAAGTGGTTTAGCACTAAGGACTTCAGTTTTCGTGCCTGGATATATACTAGAATTCTTTCTTAATCCTAAGAATTTTCAAATTCACTTTCATTGCTTAGTTAAATATAAATTAAGGAATAAGAGTATGGGTATATTGGACCCCCCAACTGAACTGTTGCAATTATACAGTTCAGTAGACATCAAGTCTTTGCAGAAGGGTAATTAATGCTGGCTGAATTTAATGTTTCTTACGATGTCCTAGCACATTGATCGCTTGGCCATTCATAATATTATGTTTCCAATATTCCACAAATAGAATGGACAAATACATGTGGAATGTCAGGCGAAAAGCGCAATTTCCAGTTACTTGTTTTCAAGCCATTATGTAATCATAGAACAATGGGATATAAAATTCAATTTTCGGTGTAGGGCTTCTCAAATTTATGTAATTTCGAAAGGTTATTTTCTGCAATTGCAAAACACCTATAGTTTAGTACATTGTACCAAAACTATAGTTTTCACGTTCTCGAATGATCTGCAAAAATTTTGTTTGATCTAATTTTCATTAATTCAAATAAGGCTTCCTAATTTTTGCCGTGTCTCTGAATGGGAAGTTATTAGATGTCAGAATAGATCGAGGCAGTTTCCCATAAACCTGGAGAAAACCCAGTTAGGAAAATCTATAACTAGTTTGGAAATATTGAATAATTCGATATTTCAATATTGAAATATTGAATAAATCACTTAAGTAGTCTGTTTTAAAGCTCTTCAAATTTAACATTGTTCTGTGCCATCCTTGTTCTAGGTTGGATTTTCTTGTGTTTCGACTTCATATCAGGAGGTATCGGCTTGAAGTTTTTTCCTCTCGTTTCTGTTCTGGATGACACCACGGTCCACTACTTGGTCAAGGTGTGGGGGGTGCTGTCCATCATCGGTACCCCTGCTTGGACGTTTCCTACTGGGCTGTTTGTCCTCACAGCGCTTAGCTTGATGACTCTGTTTTCAAACTTTAATGACAAGTTAAGGGCTGCCAGGGCCACTTCCGGTTTCAACGTGGAGTTTTTCCGACTGCAGAATGAACGCCTCATTGTCATGGTGGAGGTGGCTGACAGGCTGTTTGGCGTCTACATATTTGCCACTTTTGTGACCACTTTGTTTCTAACCAGTCTGATTGTGTATCGAACCCTCTTCTACTGCTCTATTGGCTGGCTGAAGGCCATTGAAATATTCTGGTTTATTGCTGAGTTTGGAATTCTCTTGGTCATTTCCTATGTCAGTGCTGAAGTCAACATAGTGGTAAGTCCTGGCTTCCTGTATGGTAATGAGGAACTTTGTATGGGAGTTGGTAACTGTAATACTTACAGGCTCACCAGTCTTTGGGCGAGTTGTATTCACTGTCAACTCAGTATTCGTCTTGCAAAGGTATTATGCAGGTTAGAATTTGACAATTTTCTTAATCCCACATAGCAGTATGTAATTGAATTTAGCTTCATAATAATCCGTGCTTTTAAAATTTCTGACATTTTTGGATACTTCTTCATTTCATTTATACATTTCAGATATCATTATTCATTGCTCGTTTGACTACCATGTCAGTGGGCTTTTCGGGCTGGGGATTCTTCTTTATTAACAGAAGTTTTATCTTGACGGTGAGCGAGGTTCATACCTGATAAATTACTTATTGATATTCTTCTTGATATTCTTCTTCTACCAATACTGTCATTTTTAATATAGCTGGTCAGTGGCTTTTTCACCTACTTTTTCCTGCTGCTGCAGTTTGGAGGGGAGGTACCTAGTAGAGCAATGTGCCTGATGAATAACACATTTGAGGCCAATTTTACGAGCCCTAACTCGTGATAGCTGCTCGGAAAAGTGATTTTCGTGGTCTTTTCTTGAAGTTTTTGGAAGTGCCACTTCACTATTGCATTGAGTCCTCCGCCTCATGGGAAACTGCCAGCTTCTTACATTTATTGTTTGATGACATTGTAATCACTTGTAATATTTATGAAAAGTTAATCATCCTCATTTATAAACGCGCGTTAATGTTGTCTTCTGGTATAGTGAATGGACTTCCCAGTACACATGAAAGAAATTAATTTTTCTCAAAATTGTGTTAAAACAATGTTTTATGTTTGAAAGCCTTTATTTACGAAATGTGTTGTATTTCGACATGTACCTTTTGAAATTGTATACGCAATGGCATGGTATACGCCAACCTTGTATATGCAATTTGGTACATCGCATTGTAGATGCAATAGGTAACAATATTGGATTTTACCGAATTGACAGAATACTGACTCACAAGTGACATTTGTTTTTTTCTCTCTCCGGAATTTCAAATGGACTTTTTTTCTGATTTCCTGGAATCCACGTTTATGAATATACTGTACTTTATTACGCGTTGCATCTATTCGTCTTGTATCCACTTTTTGCTGTTAATTGCTGACCACAAATTGGGTTTCTATCATTTATAATTCATCGGAAAAGACTGCACAATGGAATCCAATTAGTTTGAAGGGACAGTAGACATTGCACTAGCGATTACTCAGAACCAACCATTTCGGTTGCTGACACAGTCAAGATAGCGGTTTTCTTCATAAGGCACTGCTGATCAGCATGGTTGAGCCTCGTTATGTCATCCCCAGCATCGCTGGTTTGGGTCCTATTGGTCCGTGGCACTCCAGAGTGTTTCGCCCTGAAACAGAGCCTGAATGCCTGTGCCACATCACCCTGAACCTGGCAAACTCTGAGGTTGAGGAGCTACCAAAATCCTTGCCGAAGACGATTGATGAGTCGCCCCTATTCCGGTTGCTCAAGCCCTTCTTGGCCTACATGCAGGTCTGGGGCCTGTTCTTCATCGATGACCCCAACGTCAGGCCCATTTTCAACCCTAGACGGGTTTACTGCGCTGTGGGCATCGTCATCCAGCTATCCACCACCTTCTTTTACCTCCTGCCTTTCTACCTCACCAGGGCCTTCGAGTCCTTCACGGTCACCATGCTCATCACGTGCCTGTGGACCGTGCAGAATGGCATCACTGCTGCTACAGTCTACAACATGTGCAGCGATCCTACAGGTCTGAAGGAGTTTTTCGTGCTTTGGTCCAATCTCGTTACTTGCTCAGCAGAAACGGATGAGATCTCAAAGTACGTTGTCAGCATCAGGAAGACAGTCTTTGGGCTCTGCTTGGGCTTCAACATTGTCTTCTCCCTCGGTAAGTTGACACCGGTTGAAATGACCATCATAGGTTCGTACGGATCTGGAATGGTCAAGGAAAGTCAGGGAAAATTCGTTATGCTGGTATGTCAGGAAAATTCAGGGAAATTTCTTAAATTTAGTTTTAAGTCAATTATTCAAAGAGTTTACGTCTACGGCGTTCTCAATTTGTTATTTTAAAGTAGGTTTTAAATCCATCAGTTGTGACACTGTTTTTTTGTTAAATTTCTAAAATTCATCTTTGTGAAACTTGGTTTTTTTTAATGTGTTCCAATTTACACCTATAGGCCTATGAATTTAATATTAATAAACAAGTTTTATGCTCTAATGTGAGCGAAAACTTCTCATTTAAGATCTAGATTTTCAAGCAAATTCGCCTATGGTGTTTCCTTAATATGCAAAAAATTGTAATATTAGTAAATTGAAGCGACATCCTCCTGGTGATTGGTATTCGAAGAGATATAATTGAAATAATCGTGCTTATTTTAATTCTATTTCTAATTATGAATAAATATTCTTTATTGAAAATTGTGGGTTAAAATTATCATTTGTGGGTTGTTTTTTTTCTTCTGAAAACCTCGCCTCTGCTATTTTTCTTACACCCACCTTTAAAAAATCATGGATTAACTCTTTAATTTAGGGGTTGAATACTTACTTTTTACTATCAACGAAATGTTTTTGTAAGTTTGAGTTCAAACCCTGTAAAGTTACTTGTCAGGCCTTCATTGTGATTTTGTCATGCAGGCTGGATCTTGATCATCAGTGGCTTGATCATCGAGACCTTTCCCCCTGTTTTCAACGAGCTGTTCTCGCCTCAGATGATCTTCTTCATGAGGGTGCTCTTTTGCACAACCCACTTCTTCAGCACTGCAGCTTGGAGTTTGCCAACTGGCCTCTACCTTATCATGTGCCTCAGCCTCCGCAAGCTCTTGCTCACTTTCAATGGTATTCTGAGAAATTCTGTAGAGTACATCCTCCACGGTGGAAGCCCTAACGGCACCACTGATCCCTTCAACGCCGAGGCTTTCCGCTTCAAGCACCAGCAGATATTGAAACTGGTGGAAACTGCTAATGACATGTTTGGGCTGTTCGTCCTTTCCATGATTCTCTCGAATTTGGCCATTCTGTGCTTTGCCACCTACATGTTGCTTTTCATGTGTGCTTCGCCGTTCTCCAAATCTCTGGAAGCTGCGTGGACGGTAGTGGCTACAATATGGCTTTGCCTGTTGTCCATCACCGGCTCTATGATACACAGTTCGGTAAGCATAGTTAGGAATGAATCAAAATACAACATACGTGTATTTACATTTCTTACATTTTTAGGCCCATACGCCTTACCAAGACTTGCACGCTGTTCCGTTAGCATACATGCTGCCGGATAACATGATCAAGGTGAAGCTCACTTACCAATGATCTGCACTGCTTTCAGCACATGTGATCTTGATTATTATACATTGATATACATCCTAGCTCTTGATATTTCTGAATCGAGTTGGAGGTCCGGAGATCGGCATTTCAGCTTGGGGGTTCTCGGTGTTGTCCAAGGGCTTCTTGAGCACCGTAGGTAGACGTTGGAAGCGGTTCGTACTTGTTGCAGAGTGATCTCTTGATATCTGCAATTAATGTCTTACAGTTGGCTGGGATGTTTCTTTCATATTTCTTCTTGCTGGTGCAGTTCCAGTCGCCCACCGGGCTTACCGGCCTGTGCGGCCAAAACGTCACTGAAGTTGAGGCCTTGGAATAAGATAACTATTCATGAACTTGTTGATTGTAAACTTTATCCACAATACAATTTGAAACCATTCGCACATATAAAATATTATAATTTATAGTGTTGACATCATATCGCTAGTTGGTGACTTTATTGTACAAGTACAGATCCGGTGTGTGGAAAATTAATAAGCACTGGGTAATGTTTTTTTTTTTGCATTTTCCTGTACAGTAACAAACTTAAAATGTGATGGACTGGTCTATTCAAGAAGGCAGTAAAAGTAAACCCTTAACTCATGAAAGGTTTTGGAATACTGTTTTTATTCTTAAGTAACGAATTATTGACTGCATATGTTGCAATGTTTATTTGATCTTTTTTGGTAGCACAATCCTTGTTTTGATTTTGAATTTTCTCCTGGTTTGTGTATCAATACTTAGGACACTACATTCAAATTTTGAAAATGGGACATTATAAGGATCAGATGTTTTTTGGAAACTCACCTTGACCATAGCTAGTCAATGAGAGACGTGACTTCCTTACTAATCTCATGTCATACAGTAAGTTATAGATCCATTTCCCTGCTTAAAAAAGTCTGAAGGCCTCAAAGTCAGTGTGCTTTCTTGGTAATATTGGAAGATAATATGCTTCCAATTTCTCCACATGGGTTATTGCCGCAACCGGAGCTTTTCGGTGCCTCGCCAAAGGGGCTGTCCCTTGATTTCCAATTCATGCTGACATTTGACATTGGCACAAAGTATCTGTATCATCCCTTCAAGATAATGGGAATCAATTATCCGGTTTCAAAATGCGATATTTAGCACTTGGTGGAGTACATAAATTGCCGCTGCCCATATTGGTAGCGTTACTTAGCCGGGTGATTTCTGCATGGCTTCAATGGATTCCAAGCTCCCAAAGGCAGGCTTGCCAGCTCTTGGTGCTTGGTACGCTAATCACAAAGACGTGCCACGAAATGGCTTGGACAGCTTGCGGCGAACAGCATTAAACCGCAAGGTTGAGCTTGCAGAGTTCTGGGATGACTTCTGGTCCACCGAGCCCATTGATGGTCACTTCGTGTCCACTTCTGATAGTCTGGCACCTCTGCCTTCATTGCCCAAGCTTCTGAGACCATTTTTGCTCTTCATGTCGGTCTTCGGTCTCTACCACTACTCTGAAGAAAGCCTGTCTACGCTGCTTCAGCGCAAGGCCTACAAGAAGGCCATACCGGTGGTTATTACCAAGGCGTTGAGCATTAGCTGCCTGCTCTTCTGTCTGAGCATCTTGGTGTTTAACCTTTACCACTTCCCATGGTACGAGCCTGGATTCCAGACCCATACCTTCACGTCCATTGTCTACTTCGCCTGGTTTCTGCAGAACAGCGTAGCGGCTTCTGTCTACTGCGCTGCCAGCTCTCAAAAGGCAATGTTCCAGAAGCTCTTCAGCAAGTGGCAAAAGATCCTCTTTCCGAAAGCCATTGTCTGCCAGATTGAAAGGTACTGTCGCCGAATTCAGTGGGTGGTGCTGTTTGGCATCCTGGTGGCGACCATCATCTTTCTGGCAGGTTTGTGGACATCAAGAGTTGACCTCTTATCGGGCTTGTTGGTCTGTAGCTAGCATGCATGCTGCTTTGTTGCCTCTCCACTACGCTGTAAATCCTGGACATTTTGTCGATATTGGAAATTTTCAGTTCCATTTTGTAAACCCTACAAATTACACCCTATGGCACCCTCAATCCGTTACTTCCGATGGAATTTTTCAAAATGTCGCCTTCGGTGTTCCTTCATTTTAAAGAAACGAGCTAAAACCCGTCGACTGTGCGAGCTTTTTTTTCTAAAATTGTCCAAAATTTTCGTTGAATTATGTTTGAAACCATTATTGCGAATTTTTTATTTCCTTCAAATGTCGTCTGTGACGTTCCGGAATATGCATTTAATATTAGTAAACACATTTTTGCGCAGAAAGGTTTTCGTGCCAACTTTTAATTTTTCTAAAGAAAATCGCCTTGGCATTAACATTAAGTTCAAATGAATTATATTAGCAAACATTGTCTGTTCTTATACCTCCCCCCCCCCCTTAAAAATTCCTGGATTCACCACTCGTTTAGATTATTTGTAAGAGTAGGAAAGAAACCCTGATGAACCTGGATTGCTCTGCAATGGTCCCCATGGTCGAAATGATTGTTTTTTGTTTACAAAATTTGTTTCGTAATTCAGTAAATTTACTTAGGTTGGGCAGGGAAAGTCACGGAAATGATTTTGTAAGTTTGTACGAACCCCAAGCACTTAATAAGACATTTTATGTCCTGGGAAAGATGAAAATATATCTATACTGAAAAATCCTTGAAATATACAGCATACTGGGCAAATTCTGGTTCGGAAAACGCCCTGCCTAATTTCTGTTTTATCCCAACCTTACCATCACAATTGCCTCCACCCCCGCTTAATTCTGACATGCATTCAAAAAACCATAACGGCGTAGGGCACTGTGTACTTTCTTCATCTCCGTTCCATTGCGTTTTCATTCAGTCTTTGTCCAAGTCTATTTTGTGGATTATGACCTGCAAATCGACTTGGTCGACAGCGACCCGGAAGCGGCACTGCCCAACACAACCAAGGGCGAGGTCTACACGCTCGGGGTTCTGGCCATCCTCAGCATTCCCATCTGCTGTCTCTCAGTGGGCTTTTTCTCCCTCATCTGCGTTGTTTTGAGTTACGTGTTCCAGAAGAGTTCGGATTTTCTGCAAGGAATGGTCAAGGCAAACCCAGAGTGGCTCAATTTGGAGGACCACCGGGTGCGGCACGAACAGATCTGTCGTGCCGTGCAAGTGGCCAACAACGTGTTTTCCTTCTTGATTTTCTCCTTTTTCGTCACCTACATGCTGCTCATCGTCATCATTGGCTATGAGTTCTTCGCTCTCAACTCCCCCACAGACGTGAAACTGGTCAGGGCATTCTGGTGCGTTTTTGGAATTTTCACCCTTTCCGCAATCTGCATTGTCGGAGCGACCGTAAACACTTCCGTGAGTTGGATGCACTACCTGCAACTTCTTCCTGGGATCTCACCATCCCTTATTGACTCGTGCTGTTCAATTTGAACTTGTGCTTTTTCAATTTGATCCGCAGGCCATCAAAACAGAGAAATATCTGCACCTGATTTCGCTGAAGCATTCCTCACAACAAAAGGATGTCCAGGTACATGCACACTCGGTCTCCAAGCAATTGCAAAAGGAGACAAATGTGTTAAATATGTCGTGATGGCATGAAATCACTTGCACCAAGCTTGTTTTATTTCTCTGCACCAAAACTCGATTCATCATTCTCGGTGATCTTGGTGTTGTTTTAGCTGGTGGCATTTCTTCTGCGTTTCCAAGGACCGTATTTGGGTTTCACTGCTTGGGACATGTTCAACTTGTCAAGAGGCTTGATATTATCAGTAAGATGATTATGCTATTTTAAGAATTTTTTTTTACAAAATTTTCATTATTTCATTTTTGAAGATGCATGTGAATAGTGTGCCTCGAAAATTGGGTGGTTCGAAATATTTTGACTTCGTATGTATTTTCCAATGTCATGGTCATGCGTGACGTCACCACATTAGATTTTCAATTGTATGGATTGATGTCTTTTATGCGCAGGCCTACGTTTAAGTTATCCGATTCGTAATTTCTAAAATTTCCTTTGGTATGGGAAGGTGCCATCTGTTAATCCAGATAAACGCTGCATGCTTTACTTATTTATTGGGTTTTTTAAGCAAAATACGCCTTCTTACGTCTTCCCTTAAGTTTAGCGCACGCCACGCTCGGTCACGACCAATAATTATTGAAAATCTCGTTTCTTTTTTTGGTGTGATCGTTAAAAAGGCTAAATTATTTTACCAATAATATTCTTTTCTTCGTGATAATTTTATTTCTTTTGGCTTAAGGATTGGGGGTTGGTTTTCAAGGGTTGAGTTTCATTTTCCGAACTGTTATCTGTTTATCTCAGGTGGCCAGCATCTTTATGACATATCTGCTGCTTTTGGTCCAGTTGACCCCTAGTCCAGAACATCATGGGAAACACAAGACCCACAGCCACCAAAAAAATTACTCATCACATAGTTTTGGCCCTAATTAGCAGACTTACTGTACATGCATGGTCTCAAATATGAATATGCCCACCAGTAATGCCGACATTCTAAATGGTGTAGTCCCTTTCACAGGTTTTTTTTAAAAGTTAAAGATGTCTAGTTGTTTGTTTTAGAATGCACCTTGTAGTGGATTTTTGACGCAGCGATTATGCTGGATGCTTTTTAACAACATGCATGATTCGTAGGAAAATTAATTCTGAAAACCTTGATAAATGCACTGTTTTCCTGCATACAAATAAAATTATTTCAAAGACAATTACTTGGTATCAAAAATGGTGTTTAGTGTTCAAATTAGGCTTGCATCATTGTATGCCATTCATTATATTTTCTATTGTTGCAGTCACGTTCCAAATAAGTAAATACATGTAGAACATATTTGAAGCCATATAGGCCTGCATGCATGCAGGTGGTGGCTAATATTGTAGCAAGTTGTAATTAAAAATCTGAATGAGTAAGCTGACGTACTGTATACTAACAAAACTGAACCACTTGCATACGGTGTACGATACCAGCTAAGCATAGCCATAGTTTATGCGTACGGGTACATGTACACTGAATACAGTGATGTAGTTTAACATCCAATATTTTCATGCTAAATTCATCTGATAACTGGCCCATATCGAATGAAATATTACCGAATTTCACTCCATCGTCATATAAAATCTTAGTTTTTTGGAACTTGCTGTTGGTGTTTGTTCCTTCTTTGAGGTGCAAGGTATTGTAGTAATCGTAACCTTACGTGACAGTTAATATCAATATGAAACACAATGGAAAAATACTTATAACAATGCAATTTACTTGTTTGAGTTTGGCACTAGCATTCGTTTCTGTTTTTTTGCGCTGGTTTCTTCAATATCATGAAATATTGATGAATTTCACTTCGTCTTATAAAAGGGTATAAAGCATTGCTTATGTCAGATACCTGTTGCGTTTGGCTTGTTGCAGTAGCCGGGTACCGTCTCCAGAACTTGATGTTCTTTTGATCTTTCGTACTTTGATATTTTTGAGTTAACCATGTTGAAGTCTGCCTTCAGCTTGACTTTTGCTGCGGTAACACTTTTCACTGTTGGAAACTGCAGGAACTTGACCGAACTGGTAAACTGTGAACGTAAGCTAGACTTCTACATGTATTCAGATGGTGTTCAAAGAATATGATTTTTGGATTTTCGTTAACACGAATGGGGTCCCACTGATCTAACAAAGGGTTTTGATCGTTGTAGCCAGAGCCACTGGAGAATTGCATTGGATAGATGTTGAACCTTGTGATGAATCAGTTTGTTCGTTTAAACAGCTCATTGATTACACCATCACAACAGTGTTTAAAGCAAGTAAGTTTCGTGAGTGGTCCATTTGCAAGATATTTGTGGTTGATTAGGTCTATATTCCTACGTTTTCAGGAGTTACCCAGTGCCTTAACCATTAGCTTTGCAAGCATTTTCTCAATTTTTGCACACAAAAAAAACACTTTTCGAATTTGCTGTTTGTTACTTAAATTTAGATGTGGTCATGAGCGGCCTGAGGTGGTCTGAGCGCAAAAATAATACGACTAGTGAGATCGTTTTTGTTGAATTCTATGAGAGGTGTCCTTTTTCTGAAACAAGGTGTTGGCTTGAATATAGGTTTCAGCTGAATGGTGATATGTTGTGGAACCAAAGGGCGATGTCTCATATCAGTCTTCTGATTTCAGAGGAATCTTGTATCAGCGCTACTTTTGTCACGAGTGTTCTACTAGGCGAAATTTGGTTTCCAGTACGGGTTAAAGACATTTGCCCGAAAATTGTTGATGACGGAGAGGAAAAAGAAAATTGCGGCATTAAAGGAGGCAAAGTGCATGTTGTGGAATACAAGGCCACTGTGCCCGCAACCTTACCACCAAATGTAAGTTTGTGCCCAAGGCCCTAAGCTATTTTTGGTCAGTTCCATAATTCACGGTTTCTTTGATGCTTTCAGTTTTTATTCAAGTTAAGAATTGTACTCAAATGCGATTCTAATGAAGAAGTTATTTTGTGCACGAGTTTCCCTGGGAAGACAGGGTAACTATCTCGTGTGACAAAGTGGCATTGGTCGAGTCTGAGCCTGCCTTGACAGAGGATGTTTTGGAATGTTAAGCTGGAATTGGAAGTGCATTAAGTCGACATATGAAGAATAAATGTATTTTAAAGTAATATTTCACTGCTTATGTTCTTAGATTTACAGCAGAGGTTCTACTTGGGAATATTCTGTATGGTGAACAGTGGGGAATGTTCTTTCACTTCTGTGGTTGGCACGCTTTCGTAAAACATGACGCGACAATGATTTGATAGTTTCACTAACCAGCTGAAAACATATTTTTCTTTGTTATACTAATCGAATTACATGTACACTGTACTGTCTAAAAGCTGCATTGTACGCAAAGCTAATTGTCATGTACATGTATTGCTTCTTGATAGTTTTGAGAAATAAAATCAACATTAGCATGCCAGTAATTATTCAATATAACTTAAAAGTCGGTGTCTTTCGAGTGGCCAATCAAGTGCTCTTGTCTCTGTTTCTCAGCAATATTTAATAGGGACAACATTATCGATATTTTTGAGCCATTGCAAAGTTTAAGATCTACTTTATGTGAAATGCAAATGCTAACGAAGGCTACTTTTGTCAAATATTATGGAACGAATCATTTAATAGAATTCTGTTCAAATGGATGTCAGTGAAATTTTCTAATGATTTCTTGAAATTTCAAAAAAAATCATGGCTTTTTCTACAAAATTGAGATTGATTGATGGTTGAGAATGAGCATTTTTTCACGTAGCTCTAAATAATTAGTAAATGGTCAGTCGAAATTATTCAGTTTCTACATCAGTTTTAAAAGGCAATCGTTGTGTGAGGCATTTTAGATTCCAGTATTAAACTGGTTGGGTGTTTTCTCTCAAATGAGGCCAGTTGTAATGTTTGGTTAATCCACCTTCCTTGGCTCTCAGGAGGATTTGTTTGACAAAACTTTTCTCCTTTAAATAATCTACGTGTGATCTCTTGTAATAAGTAGTTTGCAAACTGATTGCAAACTGATTGCAGACTGGTTGTAAGAACAGATTGTATATTTATATTGGTGGTATTAAATTAAACCAATTTTCAATTAAATTAGGCTGCAGAATTGACGGTAAATTAGTACCACTACAATCAGTTGTGCAACCAATCTTAAATTATATACAGGGTGTCGGAAATTTCATTGACCAATTAAGTTTCATGCTGTGGTCCAGTTGGAGTTATTCTACTGCAATTTTCACCTTGGCTACCACACATTGACTACCAAGCATTTACATTTAAAAGTTGGAATAAATTAGCTCCTAATCATGTGCTTCCTATTTTTTGCAAGGTGTAATGCATATCTGACGCACTTCACTTTTTACAAGCACATTATGTTGCATTTTGAGATGCAAAGTTGGCCGTGGCTGGAAAAAACCCATTCTTTTTGCGCCATAAATTAACACACGATTAATTTGTCAATAAAAAAACATAATGGACCCAAGGAATGTTTCCATTGTTTTTTAACGTTTGTAACAATTGGTTGTTTTTTGTATTTAAAAACGTGGACCTTTGTTACGTGAAATTGCCAGGAATGCTTATTCTGATGTTATTATGATGTTAAAATGTGCACCCAGTGCTTTCCTTCCTATAAAAGCGATGCTAGCTTAAATTCACTGCTTAATTTGACTTGCTGCTGTCCATAAGCTACTGTACGTCTTCAGAAGTCGTGAGTTTCTTTGAACTTTTTACCCTTGATCAAACCATGTTGAAGTTTGCAACTTTCTGCGTGTTTTTTGCTGCGACATGCCTATTCGCTGTTGGGCACTGTCGAGAGTTAGAAGAAGCTAAGAGTTGCCCAAGTAAGCTTATTTTGTTATTCGTTGATTGTTGAATAATTTGCCATTTTTCAATTTCATTTGAAAGAAAAGCTTGCTAGTATTTCTGGTATATCCTTGTTATGGACCAATTTCTTGGAAGGCTGTGAAGGCATAGATAGTGTTTGATGAAATATATTTTTTTGAAATTTTGTTACAGATGTAGATGGGGTAGGAGAATTGCGCTCAGCAAAAATTGAACCTTGCACTAAAACTCCATGCGAATTTATTCGCAACAAAACCTACACCATTGAAATACTATTTATCCCAAGTAAGTTTTCATGGGTGAATCTCGAAGCAATAAGGGTTTAAGGGAACGTAATGGACCTTAACTGAATTTTGCATCATGGCCATCCTGGAAAACCAGGTAATCTCAGGGAATTTTGTTTTGTACCTGAAAAACCTAAAAAATTCTGGGAATTTGGATTGGAACCTGGAATTTTTCCCCATTTTGTTTTGCGTCTGTTCATTATAATTCTGGTGGATCAGCACAAAAATTTTACCATAATTCCCAACAAGGAGCTCTCATTATGAAACGATTTAGCTCCTGTTTTGCTCATGGGTTCCCCTGTTGTATTGCTGTGGTGGAGACTGCTGCATTTTGAGTTGGCTTTCTATGTGACCACATTGCAAATACATGAACTTTTTTTTAAAAAAAAACTTATTTTGGAGAACAAACAAAATTTTAAGCATAAGGCCAAAAGAATTTTGCGTTTCACAGGATGCCTGATAAAAATTGGATTTTTCAACTTTTGCATTGGCATAAATTAGTCAATTTCTATAAAATTCCTATAATTGCTAATAACTACATGTTTTCTTCTGCTTACTGTTGTTTCACTGTCTTTTCCAAAGTTTCCTAACTCATGGTACCCTCAGAATCTGGGAATCCAGGGAAAATCAGAGTATTTGTTACTGGAATACCTGGAAAACTAGGGGAATTTTGAACATTTACGAAGTCTGAGCCTAACGTTTAATTATAATTTCAGTCCATACGGTATTTCATATTTCGATTATGGCGTGTAATATACCGTGATTTTTAAGCGAAGTTGCCCCTTGCTCAATGAAAGAAAACCTCAAATTTTAAAAAGTGCATTAATACTTTGATGTCGTTTGAATTCCTTTATTATTCACGTTTAATACTTATCGTCATAGTCAATGTACTTATTCATTAAAACCATTATTTATATTAAAGGACAGGTGCTTTTCACTTTAAATTAGTCGATGGGAAAAATTTAAAGGTCAGGAGAAAATAAAATTTTTAACCTGAAAAACCTGGGAAAGTAGAATGATTTTGTGTCCCTAATGCTGTGGGAACCCAGCTAACTACTTGAACATGTCCTCCCTGTCAAATGGTACCTTTCTTCCCTGTTAACGTCTTGCTATGCCAAGTACTGATTAAACGCTTGTCAACTTCCGGATTTTAGAGATAAAATGTACCACCGTCACTGCTATCTTGACCAGTGATGTTGCTGGTGTCGTAAGTGAGCACAAGGAGGACGCATGCAAACATCTTACCATTCCTGATGGGTCGAAACTTGGATGCCCCATCATTCAAGAAACTAAACCACTGGTTTTGAAATCCATTGACACTGTGGGTCAGGACACTCCCCCTGGAGTAAGTTGCTGCACAGTGTTTCTAGACAACTCGGTCTCTATAGTTCTGTAATTCTGGATGCATTTTGCTTTTCAGTTGAAAGCGAAGGTGACACTTCAGTTGGTTTGTGAACCTACTAAAACAGTTATTTTTTGCGTAACGGTCGACGTTAAATCGGCCTAGTGCCACTACTTTCCGATGCTTGCTGAGACTACATGTTAAAGTTACTTTGTATTTGTAACGTTTTACTCTCGAATTATGAAATGCTAACTCCAGTTTTGCTTCTTGAGTGAATTTGAATTCGCTTTGAAGCAGTACTTGGAAATAAATCATTTAATGTGATGTAGCGAATGGAATATGCCATTATTGGCATACTGGCATTAGCACCACTAACCTGTTGAATAGATGGTATTTTTATTAATGTAATGTAAACGCCATTCTAAACTCGTAATAATAGTTGCTTTTCTGATTGGAATATAAATATAAAGGTTAATAAAATACTGTAAAAACTATCCATGTAAAGTTGTATCTTCGCAACCGTTATAGCTACCTAAAACGATTTAGTCACATTTTGGGACGTTCACGTATGTTCCCATCATTCAGCCAAAAGTTGAAAGGGGTTCAACTAAATGATCAGTCAGCCTTTTTGTATAAATGGGGGGTTGCAATTGATGATGAATGCTGATGATATCGATTGTACGTTATACCAGGGTGTCTACTGATTATTAAATTCCCTTAAGTTCTTAAAAAGTCGGTAAATTAGAAGTAAAACCATTTATTTCATGACTTTGGTTTGGTCGTTTCATAGTTCAGAAACCATATTGGCATTTTGGACATAGTTTTAAAATTGTACGTAATGGTTCTGAGCACGGTATATCTTCGAAAGTTTTCAGTTCCATATATTTATATGTATCAACTTAGAAAATTAAGAATTTGGCGTTACAGGCAACTTAGTTGTTGATTGATACCTGTTCAAGTCATCTGGTAATTCTGAATACTAATCTTTAAAGAAATGTTTTCATCTTGGGTGATACTTTGCACAATAGTGGACTGCATGGCATCATTGCTATTAGAACGTGACTACTTTCATCAATACGAACACAATGGTTCTGTATCATGTTTCATATTCTCTAATTTGGCACTTGTGTAGTTTACTTAGTTTATTCGTGACGATAAAGCCCTTGTACTGTTTCTTCAGCAATGGGACAAAACAATTTTCTTCCATGGTCTTATAAAGCAGGCTTTAATGAATTTCTTTCCATTCACTATTTGGCTTGTCTACTGGGAAGCTCTCCATAACTCATTATATTTTGGAAGTTTTTGAATTAGGATTCCTGATCAATCCATGATGGTGCATGCTGTTTTCAGCTACTTTTTCATGGCGGCCACCCTATTGGCGATTGGGAATTGCATTGAGATGACCACCATTCCTTGTGATGAATGTAAGCCTATTCTGTCTGTTTAGTTTGCATTGAATTTACGATTTCTCTTTTATGCAGTGCAGCCATGAGGCTTATAAGAAAATGCTTGAGTCCATGGGGAAACGCTTCTTTATATAGTTTAATTTGCATAAGTTTATTATTTCCTCAATCTAAATGGAGTGTTTCGTTTTCTTTATTTTCTTCCTCACCAATTTATACACCAACATTGGGCAGCTGTACAGCCCATTGGAGAATTGAAGAAAGTAATTATTGAGCCATGCACGAAGGACCCATGCATATATTTACGAAATATAAACTACACTGTGCAAATTATCTTTAAACCAAGTAAGTTTCCCAATTACTATTTGGATAACTCAAAATATCCCAAAATAGTATGGTATATAATTTCTTCGAATATTTTAACAAATCTTTCTCCCTTTGTACATCAATTCAATACTCACGATTTCAGAGGTGCTATGCAGATCTTTGACTTTCGACGCGGTCGTTGATGTTCCTAATTTCATAATCAGCAAAAAGACAGATGTGTGTGCTGATGTTCGTACCTATCCTGATGGTAAATCGGCATGCCCCATTACAAATGCTTTCAGATATAAAAATCTGACTGTAGCGTATTCGGACACAGCGCCTGCAAACACACCTGTTGTAAGTGTCTGCTCCAGCTAAAATATATGTAATGAATTTCTCTCAACCAAACTTTCATTTTTTGATTTGATGTCTTCGATGTTTTCAGTTCAATACCACCTCCAAAATACAACTCATATGCAATCGCGATAAAATTCTTGTTTGCTTTAAGTTATTTGTGCAAACTGGATTGTAGCGCCCAGTTTATGCAGAATTGGTTCTCGAGCCTGAGCTTCAGATGCGGAGTTTTATTCGTTCAGAGTTTTATTTTTATTGCTTACAGTGTACATTATGTAGCTATGCTTTCGTATTTGAATATGGCATTTTGTAGTAAATGCCTGTTCCTCGCAGATTGTACTTATTTTTTACGCAAACATGGCATTTCACTGGTCGCAGTAAATATTAGGTAAAGATCACTAATACTAAACGATGTTTTCGAGACTGGATTTTGTGCTGTAATTAGCATTAATTCGTATTAAAACAATAATGTACAATTACTGGTCGTCCTTATTTCATTTTACTCGAAAGCAAATATTGCTTCTACGTTCAAAGATTGCTTTCCATTTTTTTTACTGTGTGGGCATACATTTGCAAGGGACGAAAAATTATAGATTGAAAAATAACAGTGTTCTTAAAGGGTGTAGTTTCTCGCTATAAATATAGCAAATGTGCGGAATAAACAGTGAATATTGGCTAAAATTGTTATTAAACAAGGATTGTGCGGCATTGGTAATACAACGTGACTACACGTACTTCGGTCAATACAAACAATGGTTTTATGAAATATTTTCCATTCTTTAATTTGACACTTGCATAGTTTGCTTGGTTGCTTCGTGACCATAAGGTCCAAACATAAAGCAGTGCCATTGGGAACTTGTTTCTTCAACATGGGAAAAAAATTCTTGCAAAAGGATTAGAAAACAGAGGCTTCAATACTTTTAATTTTTCATTTGCTCGTTGGGTCGTATGCTGGCATGGTCTACATTTATCAATACATGTTGGAAAGTTTAGAATAAGGATTCCTGATCAAACAATGGTGATGCGTGCAGCTTTCAGCTTTTTCGTTGCGGTCACCATGGATGTTGGGCATTGTATGGTAGTGAAAACTCCACCACTCTTGTGAATGTATCCTTTACTTTAGACATTTTTTGTACCAAGTAAGTTTTCTCAATTTTTGGCTCTTTTCTAGATAATTCCAAAAAATTGCCTGCGTTTGTTTGACATTAAATTTGTTGATTTACTTTTGTTTAGGCCCTTCTCCATGCCTGTCATTAACCACTTAATCTCAATTTGAAACAGAGGCTATACTAAAGAACACACTAATTTTCCTGAATGTGTTCCTCCGATGAGTACGCGTATTACAATATGAATATTCGAATATTTTTAGATGATGATGATATCGATTGTACGTTATACCAGAGTGTCTACTGATTATTCCATTCACTATAGTCCTTGAAATGTCAGTGTATTAGAAGTAAAACCATTTATTTCATGACTTTGGTTTGGTCGTTTCACAGTTCAGAAACAATATTGGCAGATTGGACATAGTTTTAAAATTGTACGTAATGGTTCTGAGTACGGTACACCTTGAAAAGTTTTTAATTCCATATGTACTGTACATTAATGTATGTATCTGCTGACAAAATTAAGAACTTAGTCTTGCATGCAATTTAGTTGTTCTTTGATACCTATTCACCATCTGGTAATTCTGAATGCGAATCTTTAAAGAAATGTTCTCATCTGGGGTAATATTTTTACACAATAGTGGACTGTTGTGCATCATTGCTATTAGAACGTGACTACTTCCATCAATAATAACACAATGATCCTGTGACATGTTTCCTATTCTCTAATTTGACACTTGTGAAGTTTAATTAGTTTCTTCGGACGAAACAGTTTTTTCCATAGCCTTATAAAACAGACTTTAATAAATTTCTTTTCATTCGCTCTTTGGCTTGTCTACTGGCAAGCTCTCCATATCTCAATATATTTTAGAAGTTTTTTAATTAGGATTCCTGATTAAACCATGATGGTGCATGCTGTTTTCAGCGTTTTTATCGTGGCTGCCACCATATTTGCGGTTGGGAATTGTATTGAGGTGACCACCATTCCTTGTGATGAATGTAAGCCTATTCTATCTATTTAGTTTGCATTGTTACCTAGAATTTATGATTTTTCTTTTATGCAATACAGCTATATAAGATCTATTTAATCGAAAATGCTTGAGTCCATGGATATTTCAGATTGTTTCGATAATGTTTCTAAAGATCTATCAAATATTCGGTTTTTTCTCAGATAATAATCAAACAAGAGTCGGTTTTTAAGTTCTGAACCATTGGTTATTGCACTTTAATTTGCATAAGTATACTATTTCCCCAATCTAAATAAAGTGTTTCGTTTTCTTGATATTCTTCCTGGCCAATGTGTACACCAATATTGCATAGCTGTACAGCCCATTGGTGAATTGAAGAAAGTAATTGTTGAGCCATGTACGGTGGAGCCATGCACTTACTCTCGAAATTTAAACCACACCTTGCAAATAATCTTTATACCTAGTAAGTTCTCCAATCACTATCTGGATAACTCCAAATACTCCAAAATATTATGGTGTAGAATTTCTTCGAATATTTTATCAAAGCAATGCAATATTCACGATTTCAGAGGTGCTATGCAGATCTTTGACTTTCGTCGGGGTCGTTGAGGTTCCTACTTTTATAATTAGTAGAGAGAGAGATGTGTGTGCTGATGTTCGTACTCATCCTGATGGTAAACTGGCGTGCCCCATTACCAATGCTTACAGAAATAAAACTCTGACTGTAACATATTCACAAACAGTGCCTGCAAACATACCTGTTGTAAGTATCTGCTCCAGCTGAAATATATTTGATGAATTTCTCTCATAGAAACTGTCATTATTTTATTTGAGAATTTGGATATTTTCAGTTCAGCACGACCGCTAAAATACAACTCGTATGTAATCGTAATAAAATTCTTGTTTGCTTTGAGTTCTTTGTGCGAACTGCATTGTAGCGCCCAGTTTATACAGAATAGGTTCTCGAGTCTGAGCTTGAGATGCAGAATTTTATTCGTTCAATTAGCTTATAATTTTCGATAACTTACATTATGTAGCCAAGCTTTCTTATTAGAATACGGCATTTGGTAGTAAAGGTCTGTTCTTCGATGATTGCGCTTGGTATAGATCACTAATACTAAACGAGGTTTTTGAGACTGGATTTTGTGCTGTTATTAGCATTAATTCGTATTAAAACAATAATATACAATTACTGGTCGTCCTCATTCCATTTTACTTGTAAGCAAATATTGCTTCTAAGTTCGAAGATTGCTTTCCAGTTTTTTTACTGTGTGGGCACACATTATCTAGTGGATAGGTTGAAAAATAACAATGTGTTCTTAAAAGGTGTAGTTACTCGCTATGAAAATTGCAAATGTGTGGAATAAAAATGTAAATATATGCTAAAATAGTTCTTAAAAAAGGATTGTGCAGCATTGGTAACACAACGTGACTACTTCTGGCAATACGAACACAATGGTTTTGGGAAATATTTTTCAATTCTTTAATTTTGCATTTGTGTAGTTTACTTGGTAACTTCGTGACTATAAGATCCAAGTATAAAACAATGCCATTGGGATCATATTTCTTCAACATAGGAACTAATTCTCGCAAACGGTTTATAACACAGGCTTCAATAAATAATTCTCATATGTCCGTTGGGTCTTCTACTGGCAAGGTCGCCATATATCAATACAGCTTGGAAGGTTTTGAATTAGGAATCCTGTGCTGACCATGGTTATGTATGCAGCTTTCAGCTTTTTCGTTGTGACTTCCTTATTGGCTCTTGGGAGTTGCGTTGTGGTGAACACCACTCCTTGTGATGAATGTAAGCCCGTTTTGTCTCTTAAGTTTGTATTCTGCTATTTTCTGGAATTTATGATTTGCCTTATAAGCAGTGCAGTCATGAAGCTCATTTGATCGAAAATGTTTGACTCCGTGGATATTTCAGTGTTTCAATGATGTTTGTAAAGTCCTAGAATTTGTTTTCCTCAGACTGTTGATTGTAAACAAATAAAAACCTTGGGAATGCTTCTCACTAGTTTAACTTGCAGAAATATTTTATTTTGCCAATTTAAATGAAATGCATCATTTTGTAGCTATACAGACCATTGGAGTATTGAAGTCAGTACATATTAGGCCATGTCAGTCGGCGCCATGCACACATCGACGAAATGTAACCCACACCCTGCAAATAATTTTTATTCCAAGTAAGTTTTCATATCACTCTGGATAATCCCAAATATGCTTTCATATTTTGGTATACAGATTTCGTCGAATATGTTTCACCAAAGCTTACTCATTTTCGTACATCAATTCAACTTTCACGATTTCAGATGTGCCATGCAAATATCTGACTTACTTCGGGGTCGTTGAGGTCCCTAATTTTGTAATTATTAGAGAAAAAGATGTTTGTGCTGATGTTCGGACTCATCCTGGTGGTAAACGGGCATGCCCCTTTACCAGTGCTAATTTCAATGAAACTATGACTGTAACATTCTCCAAAACAGTGCCTGCAATCATACCTATTGTAAGTGTATGCTTAAGTTAACATCCATTGGGTGAATTTGTCTCTACCAAGATAGTTGTTTGATGTGATCCCTTCAATATTTTCAGTTCAGTTCGACTTTGAAAATACAACTTATATGCGATCGTACTGCAGTTCTTGTGTGCTTTATGTTGGATGTGCAAACTGGATTGTAGCGCTTAGTTTATGCTGAATCGTTTCTCGAGTCTGAGCTTGAGATGCAGATTTTTTTCGTCGATTAGCTTAGTGTTTTTCATTATTTTTGAAGCCATGCTTTTTTCTTTTTTCCTCAGTAGTTGAACTGCTGTATAAGATTTTACACAAATATGCCATTTCAACGGTCTCATTATCGATTATACAGTACATTAGGTTATTTCGTAAAGAGCACTAACATTAAACGAGATTTTTGTGAAAGGCTTATTAGACATTTTTTAAGCATCATGTGTAGTAGTTTTCCTTGTAATTAGAAAATCATTTCCCAAAAAATGGGTGGACAACATGCCTATTTGCTAAAAGCAATGAATCAATGGCTATGCGGCGTGACTACTACTATCAATACGAACATAATGGACCTGTGAAATATTTTCTGTTATTTAATTTGGCACTTGTACACAGTATGTACTGTATAGTTTACTTGGTTGCTTCGTGACCATAAGGTCTAAACATAAAACAGTGCCATTGGGAGCATGTTTATTCACCAGGGGGAAAATTCATGCAACAGGATTATTATAAAACAGAGCCGTCAATACTCTTTTTTTTCATTTGCTCGTTGACCTATACTGGCAAAGTGTACATATCTCAGTATATTTTGGAAGGTGTTGAATTAGGATTCCTGATCAAACTATGGTGATGCGTGCAGCTTTCAGCTTTTTCATGGCGGTCACCCTATTTGATGTATGATACTGTATGGTTGTGAATGAAAACCCAATCTGAGCTTAAGTGTGTGTATCACTAAGTGAAAATCATTCATTGATATTCTTCACCAATTCACCGACTTTTCATAGCTACAAAGGGTACGGAATTATTGCTTTCTGTGATTATTGAGCCACCGTACACATTTAGATAAAAATTCGCCTACAGCGTTTTTTTTTGGCCAATGATCATGTCATTACTGTGGCAGAGAAAGTTTATGATCCATTAGGCACCCTGAACAATACAATTTTGCTTAATTCAACTGGTCTCTAAACATTACTTGGTAAAGATACATGTAACTTGCAAGAAATGTATTTGTATTTAATTCCACTGGACTACAATAGTTGAAAGTTGATACCTGTGTAAAATCAACAGAATGAAAATGATAAGGAAGTGCGATTTTTCGAACAATAAGAGCTTAATGGACAGGATTGTAAACTGTTACAATAAGGAAACTGGGTTTAATTTGATCCTCCAAATTGACAGATTTTGGCACACACTGAATTACGAGTTCATCTGACAGAGTTGCTAATTTGTAAATCGATTATGTCACCATGGTGTGACTTCGAAATGGAAAGCATTGGCATTGTTGCATGCAACGATGATGTGACGTGGCTAATTGTGTTAGCACGAAATATGCACAACGGACATGGAACAATGAATTATGTTCAGTTTTTATTCATTGTCCTTCAATAGGAAACATTGAATTAGTGGACCTAATTGACCGTTGGAAATCGTGTTTATCCAAGCAGCATTTAGTCCTGTTGAGCAAGACTTGGAACTCATACCTGTATACGGTATGTCTGTTTGGCGTCATGCCATTCCCGGATGACATCACGATGGGATAAATGCTGTCACCTAACACGTGATAAATGTTAGACAATAAAAGGGACGAGATATATGGCAGAGACCATGCGGTTTTTACAGAGCTAATATTTAATGTTAACAATCGTTGTCATCACGTCATAAACTGGAACAGATGCGCCACACATGTTGCTTTGCGCCTTACCTATTCTGCCACGTCAGTGCGAATTGGTCTTGTTTTTCATTATCCATCTTTTGCAGTTCATTCTGCCTAAATTAGTTGTCGACCATCCTAACTTCACTATTGTTGTGTTACCACTAAGTGCAAACCATGCTTAAGTACGTTACTCTGGGCCTGCTCTGTGCGGTAGCCACCCTGTTGGCGTTTGGAAATTGCGGTGTGTTAACCGGCTATACAGATTGTGGTAAGCTTTATTGTATTGAAAAGAATATGATATAAAGTACTGGACAGTTTTCTTATGACGATGGATAATATTTTAAGATCCAATTGTGTAAACTTACTATAGGTTCCACGGGAAAAATTAAGGAAGTGAGGGTTTCGTCGTGCACTGGTTCATCATGCATTTTGAAAAAGAAAACGAATGTTACTCTTGAAATTGATTTTCAACCCAGTAAGTTAACGAAGTTTATTCTTCACATAATGTAAGCCTGTCAGTGAAGTTCGTTGCAGTCATCGAGTACTGGCAGTTTCAATGCGATTTAATTAATTAATCGAAAAATACTTGGGATTCACTCAAGCAACTAAATGATTTGCCTAGCAGTTGTACATGTACGATTAGTGTAGCCCTATCTATAGGGCCTAGACGTTTTTTAAATGAAATAAGTTTTCAAAGTTCTGAAATGGCCTTTAAAGGGAGGCTGACTTTGTAAATTAGTCATTGAATAATTAGCAGTGGAAAAGCTTTTATTCGTCCAGCATGAAATTGTACCTAAAAAAAATTCTGATTTCTTCATTCTTATTTCCTGCACTTTATTCCCTGTTGTAATTTCAAGTCAATCAACTTTTTATTTGCAACTTTTGTTGATGAACATACAATATTTGGTAAACGTGCCAAAAATGTTTTACATTGTTAGACGTTAGCATTTGCTAGTCATATCAGTGGTCGAATTAGCAGATTCGATTGCCGAAAAATTGTAAATGTCGAGCTTAATGTACTGGTATAGTCCCAAGTAGTTTTCGTAAAGTACGCCCCGAAATTTAAATCAAGGCGTTTTTACCGTCACGTTCACATTGACGTCATCAGGAACGACTAAAACGTATAAACATTTGTTTGCGAGATTAAACAAATGTCTGAAAATGTTGACAGCTACAACTGTCGTTTGTCTGTCAGTCGTGAATCATGCATTCGTTGTTTGTCGTGTCAGAATGTAATCACTTTGACGATTTGTGAATGAAGGACAGCCAGTTATAAATCTGTCTTTATGTTCTCCAGTACTTGCGACATTTAGTGCTATCGATAATTATGAGTTTGAGACGCTTCCCCTCATAGTGAAGTCAGGGAATTCTTGAAAATGTCAAGGATATGGAGACAGTTTCCATCAGTGATTAGTCATCATCTTTTATAAAAATCTGGGATAAAATCCATCATTTTTCTTATTTTTTTAAAATCTCATGTCAGGGAAATGCCTGAAAATTTGTCAGGGAAAGTTAGAGAAATCGACTTGAGATTTGGAGTGGGAAACCTGCAAATTTTAAATTTCCAAATGCGTTATTGAAAGATCTCCTTAGTGTTAATCTAAATTTTTTTTTGGAAAAAATCGGTTTCAATTTTAATCAAAGCTGGCGATTTATTACATTTTGGTGAAATGGAGATCCACACATTTTCAGGGAAAGAATGTGACCTGAATGGACGGGGTGAAACATGTCAATGGTCTTAATGTATCTAGTGCAAATAATTTGTTTTTCGCTAGAGGTGAGCACTTCGGTTCTAACCATAAACATGTCCGGAGTTCTGAGCCCGAAGATTCCTCCTGTACCCTGGCACGGTGTTGACGAAAATGCTTGCGGCAATACCACCGATGCCTCTGGAAGCCCGGCCTGTCCTGTCAAAGATGGCAACTCTGTGCTCCACTACAAAAGCAGCTTCAAGGTGTTAGCCATGTATCCTTCAGTAAGTTTTGTCCTGCGACAGTCACTTGGTACTTCGGCAGTTTTTCTATAATTTAATTATCGATTTGCTCTTTAGATGTCTTTGACCGTGAAGGTTACCATCAAGGGTGCAGCTGAGAAAATTCTGGTTTGCTTCACGTTTCCAGTGAAGATAGAAAGCTAGTGCATCTGCCTTATTAGATCCCAATAATCCAAACAATCAAAATGCCCTCAAGACGTAGTTTCAGTGTCATAGAGATTAATTCAAACTTGTTGACAAGTTCGGTAAAGATCATTAGGTGGTGTCAATCCCAAAAAAGAATTGAGTTGAAATTGAATGTGACTAATTGGTGTGCGCATCCGCAAATGACTACCAAGACCGGTTTGGCAGGTTTTAATAGCCATTTGCACATGCGCACACCAATTAGACAAATTCAATTTCAATTCCAACTCAATTCTTTTTTGGAATTGACACCCCCTATTGTCATGCCATCAAGAAACTTCCAAGTTTCGATGTGTGAATCCAGTACAATTCAGTTGCAATATACCATCCTTTAAGTTATAAAAATGATATGCTCTTTGTTTTATGTGTAAATTTGCATGTAAATAAAGCTATCATAACGAAATGTTAGTCCTCAACGAGTGCCTTACACCGCTTTTAGTCGATTTGGAGCTTTCTGAAAATCACAACACATAATACTTCAACTACTCACCTGAATAATTTTCCAAGAAGTAGAGCCCTAGAAGTTTCAATACACAAACTTTAAAAAAAAAACATGTTCATTCCCATGTTTTCAGCTTCGTTTCGTCCAATCGAGATAATGGAATTGCCCAACAAATTAAATTGCATGCATTGTTCTTACATCCAATTACTGAATGTTCCAGCTTGATTAACAGCTTTGTTTGATGAGCAAATGCAAACGATGTTCTTTTGATGAATGCAATCACCCTTGGCTGCCAGGTGACAACATTTGCTGAAGACAAACTGAGAGCTTCTGGTTTTCGGTGCAGAAAGACCCATGCAGCAAAGCATTGCTAGTCTCTTAGTAGAATGCAGTTGAACGTTCAGAAAACCAATGCTAGAATGGTTCCCAAATTCCAAAGGGTTCACAACTTTCCATCAGATCGACCAGTTGAGATGCTGAGGGAAAAAACGGAAGTGACAGATTTGTCTGCTCTTTGGTGGCCATATTTGCCTTTTCTGAAGTGCTTGGGAATGCATGTCGTTGACCACACTGCTGCTCCCAAAGGGGGTTTGTCCAAAAGTTTCTGGAAAAACCCTTGGACTTGGTACTGCGCTCTAGTGATTGTGGCAACGTGTTTTACGGCTATTTTAAGCAGGGGCAGGGTGGTGAAAATGTCCTCCTACCAGTTTAAGTTTGATTCCGAAAGCATTGGCTACGCTGTGAGCCTGATTTGGCCCTTTGCTGAGCTCCTCTCTTTGATAAACTTCTTCCTGGCGTCCTGTAGCAGAAACGGCTTTTCGCGCTTGTTTTTCTTGTTTTCGCAACTCAAGTTGGGACTTGAGCAAAGGTTGAAGTTGGAGTCGCGAATTCGACTTATGACACGCGGCGTGTTTGGTGTGTATATCACCTTTTCGATCATTCAAGTTGCTGGTGAGTGTCATTTCTTTCACTTACATGTAGCTTACATAGCCAGACTTAAGGGACATGAACTGAGGGTTGAACCGTGAACTATGAGCTTGTGAAGCCAGGTGTGAATGTTGGTTCAAGTCCCACTGAAACCATTGAAACCTGTGGTGAAGTTCGTGAAGTCAGTGCTAGTCAGTGAAGTGTTCAACCTTAAAGGCAAATGCCTTTTGTGTTTTGGTATTGTTGTTTACAGACTGCAGACTTCAAGGATTTTGCCAATCAAGAGCTTTTGATTGCACGCACTTCAGTGATGACAGGAAGTCTATGAGCCCATTCAAATCCTTGAAGTCTCATTACTGTGATGTGATAGTCTTTGAGGCCCATTGAAATACTTGAAGTTCCACTACCTTCCTGAATTCTGTGATGTAGGAAGCCTTTGAAGTCCCATTTAAATCGTGTAAGTGTCATTTCCTTCCTGACTACAGTTATATCAGGAAGTCTTTGAGGTCGCATTTAAATCCTTGAAGTATCATTACAGTGATGTCAGGAAGTATCATTAAGTCTTTACTGTCCCATTGAAAACCTCTAAGTCGCATTATTATGATTCCAGGAAGTGTTAGCTTTGAGGTCTAGTTCAAATCCTCGAAGTTTCATAACTGTGATTGTCGAAAAGTCGTTGAGGTCCCATTGAAATACTTGAAGTTTCACTACCTTACTGAGTTCTGGGATGAAGGGGGTCTTTGAAGTCGCATTGAAATCCTTGAAGTCTCATTACAGATGTCAGGAAGTGTTTAATGTCCCATTGAAAACCTTTAAGTCTCATTATTATGATGTCAGGAAGTGTTATCGTTGAGGTCCCATTCAAATCCTTGTTATTTCGTAACATTGATTGTCAGGACGTCTTTGAGGTCCCATGAAAAGCCTTGAAGTCTCCTTACCTCCATGAATTTTGAGATGTCAAGAAGTCTTTGAGATTCCATTGAACTTCCACTGTTCTGGCAGTGATGGTTACTGTAGTCATCATCGCCATGGTTTCTCGCCATGTCCTCATCATCTTGTTTTCAGCAATCACTCTGATAGTTGCAAGAGGCTTGATCCCAAAAATTATTCCTTGGTGACCTGGCCTGATAGTAGTCTGCCTTGCAAGGCAGACTACTCCTGATGTTCTGCTGGGACATTTTTTCAGCCTATTTTCAGGTGGCTTTCGATTTGAATTTCTCTGATGGCGTCTTTCACTGGAATGGTCGGGGTCTGCTGGTGATCGTTCGTGCATTTAACATCGCCATCAGCGTGCACATTGTCGGCTTTATCGTCTTGGTTTCTCTCACCCTTGCCGTTGTTTTCGAGGAGGTGAACCAGACCCTTTGTACAGATCGCGATGATGATGGTCATATCAACCTTCATTTCAATTTGGAAGGCTTTCTTGAGGCCTTTCGCTCTGCCACCAGGCTGACCACTGCTGTCGACAAGGTGTTTTCTTGGGTGGTTGGTCTGTACCTTCTCAGTTGCATGTTTCAAACAATCTTCAACACTTACTTGCTGATTTATCGACTGGAGGCCTGCAACATCTTCGTGATCCTTCCAATTGACATTTACTGGCTCATGGAATCTACCTTTGCTGTCTTGTCCATGGCCATCGCTACTGTATCGGTTAATCATAAGGTACGGTAATGTCAATACAATACGTTTGGCATCGTTGCGTTATGTACAATGGTATTTTAAGTGTCAATGGCTCTATCCAACAGCCAATGTTGAAGGTGTGGAAAATTGTAATATTGCAGGAAGCTAAAACATGATTTCTTTTGAACAAGGGATGTGAGCTTCTAGAAAAGAGTACACGACCTCTACACTAGATGTCCCAACCATTTGTTAAATTTTCCAATTTGTACGCTTTGCCAGAAAAATTACAAGAATAATTATATTAAACTTTTGTATTTTTTTGTTAACCCACCTTATATTAGTGGTGTTTGTGTGTCGTCTTCAAGGTTTGCTTGTTGCCAAGTTCTATTTCTCATTTGACTTTCTCGGCTTGACAGGCCCATGATGCTTATGACATATTGTGTTGCATCAAATTGGAGAAGATGCCTTTGCATCAGCAGATAATTGTAAATTGCACTTTTGCACATTCATGCCTGCTGAATTACCTTTCAACCTGTTCAACATACAGTATTTTGATGAATGTTGTTGGCTTTCCTTGAAGGTGTGTAATCTCCAAAATCGCCTAACCAACACCTCAATTGGGCTCACCACTTTTGGTATACAAGTGATGAGGAAACAAGTATTATATTCTGTCAGCTGACTTTTTTACTTATGTGATATTTTTCTTGTTGGAATAACCTGATTTTCACGCTGGAATTTTCTGCTTCCAGGTTGCCAGCCTTTACTTGACCTATGTGTTCCTTGCTCTTCAATTTAATTCTTGATTGACAAGTTCCTTGCGTTAATTTGGATAAGAGTTTTGTGTTCATGAATTTGAGTTCATCGGGTAATTTATTGTAAATATTTGTATTTATTTGTCATTTTTGTCAAAGGTGTTTTTGGAGGAAATTGCACTTGATAAATTGCATTATAAATGGTGCTTTTCCGTAACATTCTAATGTGTTGTTGGGCAATATGTTGGGATATCATTGCAAAACATGACGCCATATTGCAATTTGTAAACTAATAAGAATCGTTCTGAAACTTTATTGGGAATAATCCGGAGCAGCATGGATTGCAGGGGAAAAAACTAGATGTCAAATTTATAAAAATATTTTTGTGGAAAGCTCAGCAATATGCTATTCTGAATTGTTTTGTTTGGAAAATGAGGTTTTAAAAGCTATTGGCACACATGTAACCTACTTGTGAAATTTCATAATGTTATTGCGTCTTTAAAGACTTTAGAAACTTTGAAGATAATTGGGGAAAGGCGTGTTCTAAGACTTGATGGGTAACTAGCAGAAGAAATGTCCAGTTGTACTTTACCTGTATTCGATTCAAATTGTCAACTTTGGATATTCAATTTATTCCTGGATGTCATCCATGAACACTTAATATAACGAAGGATCTTTTCGTCATTGTTTTTATTGCTATTCATCATTTAAAAGTGGTAATGAGATGTACATGTACATAATGTTGATCAGGCAAACATGGCATTCGCATTTGTTTGCACTTGTCCACCCCAATTTTCAAATTGATTATGACCACCAACCACCTATACAAACAACTTCTGCAGGACCGGTGCACATGTTTGCACATCATGCGAAATTGCATTAGCTCCAAGCTTATTCTGAGCAACTTCTGCGCATATACTGTACATGTACATTATTTTTGAAATATTTCACCCTGTTTCTGACGGTACCACCTGCTTAATTCACGATGCAACGACTAAAAGTTAAAACGAAGAGCATTCTCAGAGACAATGTCCCCGACCTGAGGACTCTCTGGCGTCCCTACTTGGTGTTTTTGAGATGTTTGGGAATCGTAAATTGTCGTTCTGATTTCTCATCTAACCCTTGGAGAGACCCCTGGACGTTGGTCAGTTTTGCCTGCCTGCTGAACACGTTGGTCATTTTGTTGATTCGTATAGAAATTTTTAAAGTAACAGAAGCATCCACGAAGTGGGAACTTGCAAACTACCTCATCTGCTTGGTTGCTGTGTTTGCTGAAGCCATCAGCTTCACCACTCTGTTTGTCTCCTCTGTTTGTGGAAATGCCTTTAAGAACGTTTTTTTGATGTGGCCCAAACTTCAGTTCGGGCCCCATAGCTCGCAGAGACTGGGATCGAGAGTGAGAATGGCCAGTTGGTGCCTCCTGGTTATCTTTTTGATCTTATCCATTACACAAATTACAGGTATGTTGCAACGAAATATTTCCTTGTCAAAGGCATTGAACACAACCTGGGAAGACTGAAACTACTTGACGACTTGTCTGTATTTGTCTGTCATTTCAGCTTATTCTATTATACTATACAAGCATAACTTGCTAAAAGGCTGTAGCACAGTTCTTCAATGCTCTTTCTATTTTCGCTTTGCAAGTCTATTCACCAGTGTTCACATGGTGGGGTTCATCACTCTTGTATGTGTCACTCTTTGGCTATTGCTTGCGGAAGTCAACTCTGTCATTGACACTGGAGACATTGTTGGCGGTCATGCTAACCTTAAGTCCTTCAGCACTGTTTTTCGCCATGCGGCAGCCATTGTGTCCGCATTTGACAATATTTTAGCTTTCCTAATTGGCCCCTACCTTGTCAGCTACATTTGCCAAGTGGTGTTCAACACATACTTGGTCATCAAGGACCGCTCGTCAGGTTTCGATTCTGCCAACAATTACTGGATGATTGAATCCGTGGTGATGCTGCTTCTGGTTTCCCTACTACCTGCCTTGGTCAGTGTCCAGGTAAAATATGAAAGATCCTCCAATTTTTTGCATATTGTACGCGTGAAAAAAAGGTGGTTAGACAGATCTGATATTATGGTGTTTCCTAACCAGGCCCATCGGTCTTACCAAGTATTGTGTCGTGTGGCAACGGAAGACATGCCGGTATCTTTTATGCTACTTGTAAGGCGTTGAAGATACGTGACTAACATTATATGAAAAGTTGAAATTGTTCTTAGAAGTTTTGTTTTTTCCTAGGTGAATGGCCTGCAGAACCGTTTGTCCACATCTCCAATTGGTTTGTCTGCTTTTCACATTCGAGTCATAACCATAGACTTGATACCATCCGTAAGTGCTTGGATAATGTAATGGAAACTAACGGTCCATGTATTTTTATAAAATGTTTTCTTGTCATTTCATCAGATGATTAGCATTTATTTCACCTACATCTTCCTCATCATCCAGTTCAGAACTTCAGATGTGCAATCTGACGACTTCTTGACATGATAAGCTGACCAACTGCCATGAGCTTCTTTGCAGCAAACATACTCGTACTAGCCAAACTTCACTCCATTCTTAACATTATTAATGGTATTGATGCAAATGTATGCACAGGCACATCCATATGTGTCAAGCATCTTCTACTTTGTCACGTCTTCTCATTTATGTATAAATATTTCCCACAATTACATGTTGCAATTCCAGTATGATGCAAACAGCCTCTAGCATCAGCTAAACGGAATTTAAGTTACTGCCTTAATCCCCTGCTTCCCAAATCCTTGTTACCTGAAACTGCTTGACAGAAAGTCTTTGTTTTTGCCCAGTTCAGGTAATATCACCAACAAAAATAATTTTCTCAAATATTAAATATTTTTAGATTGTTTTAGAATATTGGGCACACTGACGACTTTCTAAGTCTCAAGACACTAGAAAGATAAGTGGGGAAATTTGCGAAAAACAGGACTCATAGCTTCAGTCCATGGGAAACATGATGAACTCTGTAGCTCTATGTTGGTGCAAAACGAGACCAGTTGTATATTATCTCTAGGATAGCCAACACCAGTGACACCTATTTTATGTGATGCAACTGTCAACTTTGAAATATTCGTTTTATTTCCTGTCTAACCTCCAAGGGTATTAAAAGTGACGAATGGTCTTTACCTTATTGTTTTCCTGCTTTTCATTATCAAAACTTGGTAATGAGATGTACATAACTTTGATCAGATAAAAGCTCTGTCAGGTGGACAGGTGTCCACCCCATTATTATATTTCATTATGATGATCAACCACCCATGCAAACAACTTCTGCAGAACTGGTGCAAATGTTTGCGCATAATGAAAAATTGCATTAGCTTCAAGCTTGTGATGAGCTGGTTCTGCTCATATTCTTTAAAGTATTTGGACCCTGTTTCAAACGGTACCAGCTGCTTAATTCACGATGTCGCAACTAAAAGTTGAACCGAAGGGCATTATCAGTGACAGGGTCCCAGGCCTGAGGGCTCTCTGGCGTCCCTACATGATGTTTTTGAGATGTTTGGGAATCGTGAATTTTCACTCTGATTTCTCATCTAACCCTTGGAAAGACCCCTGGACGTTTGTATGTCTTGCCTGCCTGCTGAACACTTGGGCAATGTTGTTGATTCGTCTGGAAATAATCAAAGTTACAGAAGCATCCACCAAGGGGGAACTTGCCAAGTCCCTCATCCGCTTGATTGCTGTGAGTGCTGAAACCATCAGCTTCACCACGCTGTTTGTCTCCTCTGTTTGTGGAAATGCCTTTAAGAACATGTTTTTGATGTGGTCACTGCTCCAGCTCGGACCGAGTAGCTCACAGAGACTGGTGTCGAGAATGAGAATAGCCAGTTTGTGCGTCTTGGTGATCTTTTTGATCTTATCCATAACACAGATTACAGGTATGTTGCAACTGGGGAGGGGGAGCTGACGAAACATGACAAATTTGAGAGATAATGGAAGGGTGTTTGCATAGGAGTATGCGTACGCGCCTGGAAAGTCAGGGAATATGAAAATAGTCAGGAAGGGTCAGGGACAATTCCATTTTTACACGCATGACAAGTCAGGGAAATTCCTTATGACTAGCATATGTTTAGTGATTGGCTAATAGTGATGGCTAATAGTCTCCCCTTAATATAAACAGAAATGTTACCTTGCCAAATTAAGTCATTGAACTCAACCTGGGAAGTCTGGAAATGTTAGCTGACTTAAGTCGTATTTGTCTGTCATTTCAGCTTATTCTATTTTACTTTACAAGGAAAACATGCTGAGTGGCTGTACCACAGTTCTTCAATGTTCTTTCTATTTTCGCATTGCAAGTCTATTCACCAGTGTTCATATTGTGGGGTTCAACACGCTTGTATGCGTTACTCTGTGGCTTCTTTTTTCCGAAGTCAACTCTGTCATTGACACTGGAGATATTACAGCCTTCAGCGCCATTTTTCAGCATGCGGCAGATATTGTGTCCGCTTTTGACACTGTCATGGCATTCATAATTGGCCCTTACCTCGTCAGCTACATTTGTCAAGTGGTGTTCAACACATATTTAGCCATCAAGATCCAGTCTGACAGCGTATACTGGGTGATCGAATCGGTGGTGATGCTTCTGCTTGTTTCTCTGCTACCTGCCTTGGTCAGTGTTCAGGTAAAATATGAACGATCCTCCGATTTTTTGCATGTAAGCAGGCAAAAAGGTGATTCGACACTTGTGATGTTGTTTTCTAACCAGGCTCATCGGTCTTACCAAGTATTGTGCCGTATGGCAACAGTAGGCATGCCGGTACCTTCATTGCTACTTGTAAGGAATTTCATATTCGTGTGTGATATGGTATGAAAAGTTAACCTTCGCTTAAAAGTTTTGTTTTTTCCAAGGTGAATGGTCTCCAGAATCGTCTGTCCACGACTCACATTGGTTTGTCTGCTTTTCACATACGAGTCATGACCATAAATTTGATTCCATCAGTAAGTGCTTGGTAAATGTACTGGAAACTTACTATCCATGCAGTTTTAAAATTCAGTTTTCTTGTTATTTCTACAGATGATTAGCATTTATTTCACCTACATCTTCCTCGTCATTCAATTCAAAACTTCAGATGGGCAGTCTTAAGATTCCTTCATGTAATAAGCTAACAAACTGCAGTAAGCATCTTTGCTGCTTACTAGCTAAACTTCAATCCATTAATTAATATTATTAATATTAGTAATGCAAATGTATGCACAGGCACATCCATGCGTAACAGACATCTTCTACTTTGTCATAAATCCTAATTTATTTAATTATGAATAGTTTCAACGATTGGATATTTGGATAACCGTATGGTGCAGTGGTTCCCCTGAAATAAACATATGGCATTTTATTTGAGACCTAAGTAGTCTTCTAACTCCTATCTTATGTTAGCACACCCTTTACCATCAGCTTGACGTAATCCAAGTTACTGTCAAAACCTCTAATTCCCAAACTGTTGCGTTCATTGCCTAAAAACCACTTATCAGAAAACCGTTGTTACCCAAAATCAATTATCAGAAAGTATTTTTCCCATTTCAGGTAAAATATTATATGAACAGAAATACTTCCATCGAATGATAAAATTTTTATTAGATTGGTTTAGCATATTGGAACACACTGACCACTTTCTTTAGTGTACTAGCTTCTTCTGCTATTCTTCCGCTTCTTCTTCTTTCTTTTGTTATTGCCTGATACATTTAACCAAAAATTTTAGCAAAATCTCATATGGCCAAGTTTATTAAAGTCTAAAGAAACTTGGAAGATAATTGGGGAATTTGAGAAATGTGGAGGAATGTGAATAAAATCAAGACTCAGAATTGTTGTTAACGTTGTGAACTCTGAAACTCTGAATCGCTTGTAACACTTATTTTATGTTATTCAAGTTGACAACTTGAATATTGAACACAACTAGAATATATAGAACGAGGAAATTTGTTTTATTGCATTTCATTATAAAAAATAGAAGATGAGATGTACAATACAAGCATGTAACGTTGATCATTCAAACAAGACTTTCGCATTTGTATCTGTCCACCCATTTCTGAGTTCGATTATGATTGATGCCATCAAGCAACTTCGAGCACTGGTGCTAATATTTGCACATTATGGGCAAATATGCACATAATATGCTGATAGAGCTGCGCGTGTTCATTTGAAGTATTTCGAAATATTTGAGTTATGTTTCTGACGATCATTGGTTAATTCACGATGCAAGGACTAAATGTTGAACCGAAGAGCTCTCTCAGCAACAGGGTCCCAGACCTAAGGGCCCTCTGGCGTCCCTACTTGGTGTTTTTGCGATGTTTGGGAATCGTGAATTGTCGCTCTGATTTCTCCTCTAACCCTTGGAAAGACCCATGGACATTTGTCAGCCTTGCCTGCCTGCTGAACACTTGGGCCATGTTGTTGATTCGTCTGGAAATAATCAAAGTTAGTGAAGCATCCACTAAGTGGGAACTTGCCAAGTACCTCATCCGCTTGATTATCTCCTCTGTTTATGGAAAAGCCTTTATGAACGTTTTTTTGATGTGGTCCCAACTCCAGTTCGGGCCCAATAGCTCGCAGAGGCTGGGATCGAGAGTGAGAATGGCCAGTTGGTGCCTCCTGGTTATCTTTTTGATGTTATCCATAACACAAATTACAGGTATGTTGCAACGAATTATTTCCTTGTCAAAGGCATTGAACACAACCTGGGAAGACTGAAACTACTTGACGACTTGTCTGTATTTGTCTGTCATTTCAGCTTATTCTATTATACTATACAAGAATAACATGCTAAAAGGCTGTAGCACAGTTCTTCAATGCTCTTTCTATTTTCGCTTTGCAAGTCTATTCAACAGTGTTCAAATGATGGGGTTCATCACTCTTGTATGTGTTACTTTGTGGCTTCTTTTTGCCGAAGTCAACTCTGTCATTGACACTGGAGATATTGTCGCCTGTCACGCTAACATTTCAGCATTCAGCGCCATTTTTCGGCATGCGGTGGCCATTGTGTCCGCATTTGACTGTGTCTTGGCATTTGTAATTGGCCCCTACCTCGTCAGCCACATTTGTCAAGTGGTGTTCAACACATATTTGGTCATGAAGGACCAGTCTGCCAACAAATATTGGATAGTCGAATCGGTGGTGATGCTAGTACCTGTTTCCCTGCTTCCTGCATTGGTCAGTGTTCAGGTAAAATATGGAAAATGGTGTTTTCCAATCAGGCCCATCGGTCTTACCAAGTATTGTGCCGTATGGCAACGGAAGACATGCCGGTATCTTTTATGCTACTTATAAGGAATTACAGATACGTTTATCACATGATATGAAAAGTTAACCTTACTTAGTTTTGTTTTTTCCAAGGTGAGTGGTCTCCAGAATCGCTTATCCACGTCTCCTATTGGTTTGTCTGCTTTTCACATTCGAGTCATTACTGTAAAATTGATACCATCCGTAAGTGCTTTGATGATGTAGTGGAAAGCTACTGTCCATGCGTTTTTGAAAGCTCGTTTTCTTGTCATTTCAACAGATGATTAGCATTTATTTCACCTACATCTTCCTCATTATCCAGTTCAAAACCTCGGTGTAATAAGCGAAAAACTTGTGGGCATCCCTGCAACCTACACGTTAAACTTCTATCCATTCTTTAATATTATTAATAGTATTGATGCAAGTATGCACAAGTATGTATTTCTAAGAAATAGTGGTGTAACGTATTGTAAACTTGACGTTTAACCTCAATTTTTTTTTTGTAAAATCTGATATGGTTGGTTATTTTAAAAGCTAAAGAAACTTGAAAGATAATTGGGAAATTTTAGAAATAGGAAATTGAAGAAAATGGGGACTCATTTTGATGGTACACTTGGTGATGGTTCACTGGACCCATTGCAAAAAATGGGTCCAGTTGTACATTTCTATATTGTAGCCAACACCTGTAACACTTCTTTTATATGATACAAGTTGTCAACTTTGAATTTTCGTTTTAATTGCTGGTTGACCTCCAAGAATATTAAACATAACGAAGGATCTTTATCTTGATGTTTCAAGTGCTTTCCAGTATTAAAAGTTGGTAAATGCATCATAAATTTAATCAGACAAACATGACATTTGCACGTGTTTGCACTCCACCCATTTTTGAATTTGATTATGATGATGGCCATCATGCCTGAAGCACTTATATTGAAGCAATTATGTTGGTTTCTTACTTATTTAATATGCTGATCGAGCAACATTTGTTCATATTCAGATATTCAGTATTTTGAAATAGTTGATTTCTGAACTTGCTTAATTGACGATGCAACAACTAAAAGTTGAACCAAGGCTCTTTCTCAGCGACAGGGTTACTGACCTAAGGGCTCTCTGGCGTCCCTACATGATGTTTTTGAGATGTTTGGGAATCGTAAATTGTCGTTCTGATTTCTCATCTAACCCTTGGAGAGACCCCTGGACTTTTGTCAATCTTGCCTGCCTGCTGAACACGTGGATCATGTTGTTGATTCGTCTAGAAGTCATCAAAGTAATAGAAGCATCCACGAAGGTGGAACTAGCAATGTCCCTCATCTGCTTGGTTGCTGTGTGTGCTGAAGCCATCAGCTTCACCACGCTGTTTGTCTCCTCTGTTTGTGGAAACGCTTTCAAGAACGTTTTTTTGATGTGGTCCCAGCTCCGGCTAGGGCCCAGCAGCTCACAGAGGCTTGGATCAAGAGTGCGAATGGCCAGTTGGGGCCTCTTGGTCATCTTTTTGATCTTATCCGTAACACAGATTACAGGTATGTCACAATATTGAGGGAGGGGGAGGGTGCTTTTGAATTCACATTTATCAAAAATGTGTAAATCCAAGATATCGAAGTCTGGAAAAAATGTCTTTGTCTGTAATTGCAGCTTATACTTTGATACTTGATTCGAAAAAGTTGCTAAACGGCTGTACCACAGTTCGTCATTGTTCTTACTATATTCGCTTTGCAAGTCTGTTCAACAGCGTTCACATGGTGGGGTTCAACTCTCTTGTGTGTGTCACTCTGTGGCTTCTTTTTGCCGAAGTCAACTCTGTCATTGACACTGGAGACATGTTGGACTGCCATGCTAATATTACAACCTTCAGTGCCATTTTTCGGCATGCGGCAGCCATTGTGTCCGCGTTTGACAACATCTTGGCATGCATAATTGGTCCCTACCTCCTCAGCTACATTTGTCAAATGGTGTTCAACACATATTTGGTCATGAAAAACCAGTCGCCTGATTTCCATCCGGGACACAATTACTGGATGGTCGAATCTGTGGTGATGCTTCTGCTTGTTTCTCTTCTACCTGCTTTGGTCAGTGTTCAGGTAAGATATGAAAAATTTTGCATTTTTTTTCTGCAAAAAGGTGTTTGTACACTTGTGATATTTGTGTTTTCTAACCAGGCCCATCGATCTTACCAAACACTGTGCCGTATGGTAACGGAAGACATGCCAGTACCTTTATTACTACTTGTGAGGAATTACATATGCGTGTATCACATGATTTAATGAGTTAACTTTAACTTACAACATGAAGGTTTTTTTTCCAAGGTTAATGGTCTACAGAACCGTCTGTCCACAACTCACATTGGTTTGTCTGCTTTTCACATTCGAGTCATTACCGTAAATTTGATACCATCCGTAAGTGTTTGGATAACGTACTGGACGTTTACTGCCCATGCATTTTGAAGACTCAGTTTTCTTGTCATTTGAACAGATGATTAGCATTTATTTCACCTACATCTTCCTCATCATCCAATTCAGAACTTCAGACGTGCAATCTGATGACTCCTTGATATAAGCGAAGAACTGCTGTGTCGTTTGATCCATCCATGTCTATCAGACATCTTCTACTTTGGCATAATTCCTCATTTATGCTGTTAATATTTACCGTTGGAGTAGAGCCCATGTAAAACGAGAAAGTTGTCTTCTCCTAATGTCTCGAAGGCTGGCAGTGATTGCCTACCGTTAAGTTACAGCTAACATTATGTCAGTTTGGTCAGGATAAACACAAAAACAACAAAACCAAACGAAACTAAAAAACTTTAAAGGGATGAATTGTGACAACTATAGGACTGGTGTCTACTACACAAGTAGGGGCGAAATATACATATTTTGTACACATTTAACAGCACATCCTAAGAATAAGAACGATTCGCATACTGGCTGCTGTCAATAATCGCGAAAAAATGTATTAAAATTTATTTTTATTTCAATACTAGTCCTTCAGACATAGCCTAATACTTGTATTTCCCACAATCACACATTGGAGTAGTGCCCTGTAAATCGAGAAAATTGCCTTCTTCTAAAAGCTTGTAGACTGGCAGTGATTGCCTACCGTTAGATATAGCTAACAGTGTTCGTAAAGAAATAACATTTTTAGTACGTTTGGTCAGGTTTAACACAAAAACTGCAAGACCAAAAGAAACTACAAAACTTTGAAGGGATAAATTGTGTCAGCTAGGACTGGTGTCTACTAGACAAGTAGGGGTGAAATATTTGATGCACATCCTAAGAATAAGAACGATTCGCACACGGACTACTGTCAATAATCACGAAAAAATGTATTAAAATGATTCTTATTTCAATTCTAGTACTTCAGAAATAGCCTAATCCTTGCGTTGTCCACAATTACACGTTGGGACTAGTGTCCCTGTAAAACTAAAAAATTGCCTTCTCCTAATGGCTCGTAGGCTGACAGTGATTGCCTACCGTTAGATATAACCAACATTTTAAGTAAAGAAGTAACATTTGTAGGACGTTTGGTCAGGATAAGGCAAGTAGGGATGAACTATACATATTTTGTGCACATTTAACAGCACATCCTAAGAATAAGAACGATTCGCACACTGACTACTGTCAATGATCACGAAGAAAATGTATTGAAATGATTTTTATTTCAATACTAGTCATTCAGAAATATCCTAATCTTAATACTCTGAAGTAAAATTTCAAGTTTTTTATAGTGCAGTAGGGGCCTAGTAGTTTTATTTCTAGAAAAATCGAAAGAAACATAAAATAACATTATTTTTATTGCAGAGGCTAAGGATTAGCTTTCGTTAGCTTCTTTCCTACTGTACATATACTTTTATGTTGTTTTCTGTTCCTATGGCTTTGTATCTTAAGCTGACATTGGTCTTTGGCTGCCACACCCATTGGCGTTTTACATCAATTAAATTAATGAAGAGTGCGTCGAGCTGCCTATCATTACAAATGTACTACATTTAGACGATTAATAGTAATATTTATTTTTGCTTGTTTGTTAGTGTAATTACGTCCACCATTTCTTCGAAATGGCTCAAGTGGATAAACACTGAATTTGGCTATCGAATAGTGATGTTGAAGGAACGTTTCAGTTACTAGGTTAGCTGCACTTGAAAGGTTTACCAACAATGAACATGATGACTTTCGAAACAAAAACTGTTTTCAGGCCGAGCAAATGTCCCAACCTAAGGGCAGCCTGGAGGCCGTATTTGGTCGTCTTGCAGTGCTTGGGAACATTTAGCTTTCATGCAAATCGCGGGACTAAATTTTGGAAAAATCCATGGGTGCTGTACCACGTTTTGGTAATGCTCAATGCTTGGGCCGTCTTCGTATGGAAATGGCTCGAATTTGAGTACTCGTCTTCTTCTGAGGGTGTTGTGAAAATTCTACTAAGTTTCTCTGCAGTACTCGCTGAAATCATTGGCATAACCTCCATGGCTGTGGCCAGTATGAGGCGCAATGGTTTCCAAGCAGTTTTCGATTTGTGGGCCCAACTGGAGCTGAAACCAAATGTCTTGCAGCAGCTGGAAAACCGCTTACGATTGGCTAGCTGGTGCCTTCTCGGGGCATTCTTCGTCTTTTCTGTAGGTCAGGTTTCAGGTAATTGTGTTGCATGATTTTAGCCATGTTCTTTTGGAGAATGAACGTTTTGTCAAGTGCTAGGTTTTTTTATGGTAAAAGCAGTTTGTTAGCCTCTGCTCATAACCTTTATGAAACAGTCAGAAAAACCCATCGCGAATTTTCAAATATGATAGCCCTAATTTCGTTTGCCTAATCTTAATAGACAACCCTGTGATCAGTTGTACAAATGCAGTCGAACTTGGTTATAACGAGCATCAAGGGACCGGCCCAATTTGTTCGTTATAACCGTTACTCGCCGCTATATCCGTGAAGAGCTAAATTCGCCATACATTTAACGATATCTCACTTCTCGTGAAAAGATATACGATTTCTTTGCTTAGAAAATACATCTCAGACGCAAGTTTGCTTTTTATTTAAATTAAATTCATCCTCAGTGCATAGGAAATGGAACGGTCAAGTATTCTGTCACAACAGTCGGGATTTTCAGACCCAGCACCCAATGTATCAACACTCGACATAATTTTCATCGAAATCTGTATACAAATTAAATCTTAAATAATACATTTTTGTCACACAAAAGACTGATCACATTTAAATACCATAAATCAAACTTGTATAACCCTTTCACCAAGACGATGACGTAATTCTTTAACGACCCAAAGTGTCATACATACGAGGGTAGTTCAATAAGTAAGGTTATTTATTTATTTAAAAAAACGACTTATGATGTGACAAAATTGAAATATACACTTGGTAGAGCATTTAATAATCTGTTTTTTCCACATAATCACCACAGTTATTGATGCATTTGTCCCATCGCTTCACAAGTTTCTGGCATGCCATCGATGAAAAATGTGTTCGGTTGCGACCGCCATTCAATTTTTCACACATTTCCATATTGATTTCCGTGAAAGACAGTGATCACCATGCACGTCGACTAATACTTTGTGAATTTTAAATGGTTTACGCTTTTTTAGCCATAAAAAAACGAATAACACTTCGTACTTCTTCAATTGATAACATTACATTTTACAATGATGGTATGCAGAAACTTTTAAGGCGATGGGACAAATCCATCAATAACTTGGAGATTATGTCGAAAAATAGAGTATTAAACGCTCTACAAAGTGTATATTTCAATTTTGTCACTTAATAAGTCGTTCCTTTAAAAAGAAAATTACCTTACTTTTTGAACTACCCTCGTATAAGTGGACTAATGAATAATGCCTGCGCTTTAATAACTAGCTTTCATTTTTCCTTGGTGAATGTTTAATTTTCTGTAGCTTGCGAAAAAAAATTGTCCGGGGAACAGAGAATTTTTGGTTTCTGGGATACCGTACTTTCGAAAATTTGCTTGTTTTCACCGTGAACGATTCTATGGAAATGTGCTATGGCAATTTGCTCGTTATAACCGTGATCGTGATGTACATGTATTTGCCGAAATGTGTTTTTGCAGCTCTTTTTTGACCTTTCAGCTTATGCGGTGATGTGGACCCAGAGAGAAGGTGAAAGCACTCTTGGCCAAATTATATTTATTATGCGCATGATCAGTTTGTTCATAAGCAGACACGTTGTTGGGTTCGCTGTTCTGATGTGCACCACCCTGTGGCTTTTGTTCGATGCTGTTAATGCATCCTTGGTCAGCGATTTCCAAAAACCTTCTGTTTTTTACGAGAGTTTGAACACGTTCAACACGCTCTTTCGTAAGGCTGTTATGGTTACTTCAGCTTGCGACCAAATTGTGTCGTATGTCATCGGGTCCTGTCTCTTGAGCCATCTTTTTCAGACGGTCTTTAACACTTACGTATTGCTCGACCTGCTCAACTTCAGCTACCTCCACACCTACTGGATGTTAGAATCTGTAATGGTTGTTCTACTCTTCTCCATCTTCCCTGCCATGGTACATTCCCAGGTAGCTAGGAACTGCAAAGGAAATCAGGAAAATGTTTTTCCACATAAGTTTGAGTCGTTTTTTTTTTCATTATCTGTTTCATGCTTCTGGTCGCAGGCCCATAGGTCATACGACGTGTTGTGCAATTCCGTGACTGAACACGTAGCTGTGCCTGTGCAGCTGCTTGTAAGCAAGGTTTATCAATGATTCTTAAGGGGATTTTAGAGAAAATGCCTGAAATTTGCATTCCTAAATGGACATTTTTAGGAATACGTGTATGTGATGACCTAAACCACAGTTCCCCCACACCTGGGCAACTAGGATTTGTCAGGGAAATTGCAAAAGTCTGGGAAATTCAGCAATTCAGTAATACACTTTACATGTATAGTTTTGGTTAATGCAAGAATCAAGAGATGAGAAGCAATTCTGGGTTAGCAATTAATTATTAAATTAATCTAAGCTTAAATCAAAATGTGTTAGCATTGCTTTCATTGGTATATGTCATATTTTTGCCTTTTCAGTGGTCAGGGAAATTCTTTTAAAACCTTAATAGTTCAGGGAAATTGGTTTTTAATCCTGGAAAGTCGGGGATGTTGAAAAGTTCATCGCTGTGAAAACCTTGTGGATTCATTTTTATTGAATGATATTTCCGAATCTCATTGTCATTGTCTTATTTTAAGGTAATTAGCTTGCAAAACCGGTTAACTAATTCCGCCATTGGCCTGTCTGCGTTTGGCTTCCAAGTTCTTACCAAAAGCTTGATTCCTTCGGTAAGTTTAATGCAGGTTAAATGTCTGTGTAATTTATATTAAAGTATTAAAGTAAATTGCTTGATTTATTTCAACAGATGATAAGCGTGTATATCACGTACATATTTCTAGTTATCCAATTCAAGCCTCAGATTACCGCGAATGATATAGCTGAAAGTATGGCTGTAGCTGATGGGTTTTTTAATAATACTACTTGTAATGATACTATATGTGAATTATATATGTCGTAACAAGAAGATTGGTGAAATTTTGCTGACAACCACTTGATTACATAATTGACATCGATTCGATTAATTATTGTCCTCATAGAAAGTGGTCATACATGTATTTCAAACACATTACTAGTTTTATCAACTAACAGACATTGTTAGAAACCACTTTGCAATTAATGTACATGTATTACTCGTTGCTAAGATAAAGCTTATTCACGTACTCATGCAAGCTTTTATTTTGAGTTTTGAATGGTGATCAATGTACTTGAGCATGCGTATTGAATTTTCCTAATCGAAGTGATGGTGCATTTGTTGACATGTCATTTTGAAATTATACGTGTTGCTGTTTGCTCTGACATTGAAATGATAGATTGCGACCTCCCATGCTGCAAATAAAAATAGGAAACTACTCTGATGTAATTGGATTTTGGGGCAAACATTCTGCTTCTGAAACACCTTGTATCATTATTCACTTCGTTGCTGCTTTTTCACAATTTACACCAAGAATGCCTGTTTTAGCAAAGTCCAAAATTCTCTGGAGAAAACCTGGAAGCACAGATTTCAAACCTTTTGTCAACGACATTGCTGATGCTTCACCAACTGTCTTACCTGATCTCAAGTTGCTGAGTCGTCCAATGTTGTTCTTGATGAAGGCTCTTGCACTTGCGGACTGTTCTGGAACACGTTCTAAATTCTTTCGTGTCTTGTGGGCTCTGTATTCTTCTGGGGCCCTGATTACGATGTGGGCTTATGTTATTTATCGCCTGATGCTCTGCAAGGCCTTCATATTTGGAGTTAACGACGGGTTTCTGCATTGCGCTATTAATTCCTCGTTTAACTTTACGATGGCGGTTGTCAGAACAAATTTCTTCGTTGCAAACTACCACAAATCAGGCTTTGAACGCTTTTTTCGTCAGTGGTCAGCCATTAAATTGAACGGCAAGTACAGAAATATTATTGGGAAGAAAGTGACCTGCTACTGTTGGTGCATCTTGCTCATTTGCATTCTACATTGTGTTGTCAGTGGTTTTGGTGAGTCTTTGTTTGGATTTCTTGCTTGGTTTCATAGTTCACCAATGTGCTGAATTATGTTGGATTTCCAGCAGTGATAAATTGCGACTGTTATTTGCAGTGTTCTGGATGGAACTTTTCGTTTCCTCCATCCCCAAAGATTTGTTGTTCAGAAAGTTGGTCATGACCTTTGGCCTCATCACCGAGACTACCACAATGGGCTTTTTCGCTCTTGTCTGCCTCACTGCGGGCAAGGTGTTCTCTTCACTGGACGATCAGCTTCTGGATGGAATTCAGAATGGCAAAATCAACATTGAACAATATCGAGCTAGTTATGTCCAAATCACAGAATGGATGGAAGTTGCCGACAACTGCCTTAAGTTCTACTCTGGCAGCGTTATTGTCAACAACCTGATATCAGCTGGCTCTCAAACGTATCTGATGATTTCCAGCTATTGGGACCCTTGGATCACCATGACCTACAACATTTATTTCGTGATGAATACCCTGACCTGCCTTCTGGTCATTTGTGGCTTGGCGACCATCACCTATGCAAAAGTAAACTGGTTGAAATATGGTATCGAGCCATTACAGTTGGGCAGAGCGTTTGTCAGCAATGTCATGTCAAACTTAATTTAATCTAAATTTTCCCAACTTTACATTCAGTATCCATAGGTCTAATTAAATGCTATCTAAATTAAATACCATGTAATTAATGCTTGTAATTTTCCATCAAGGCTCGATTTTAATAGCAATTTCTTGAACTTCTGCATGGTTGGAAAACATTATACAAGCTTGGTGTTTTGTTTCCTTTTACTTTACTGATAAATAGGCTCAGAGGGCTCAGCACACTTTGTGCAAAATTCCAATGTTTCAACTGACTTTGGCCCAGCAAAATCAGGTGAGCCGTTTGGCTTGGTTTTACATTTTCTACATAAATGTTTACTGACAAGTAGTTGGGTTTTCATTGGCCACCCAGGTTTTATCTCTTCAAATGCGCTTGGGATCATCTCCTGTCGGGTTTTCGTTGTTCGGTTTACAGGTTGTGACAAAGGCTTTTCTCCCAACAGTAAGTGCACATTCAATTGATTTTCGACAAGACATTCTTGGACAAGAACGTAAAAACGTGTGGATTTGAATGTGGCTTGATTTTATGCATTGCAGATTATCAGTGGGTATGCCTCATATTTATTCCTGTTAATTCAGTTCCAACAAACGAAATCCCCAACTTAGAAAATCCAAAGGAGCAGTTGGACTTGTCTGGGTGTTTTGATTTGCCAATAAAGATGTTAAGATGTGTGAGTTTAAATTACACTTACTAAGTTCCAGTAATTTATGCACTGGTTGCACTCCATGATAGTCATGACAACCAGGATAACCTTTGCGACAAATATAATAAATGGAAGGTATTTAGTATTCTGGCATCTTTGCCCAGCAATGGACATATTGCACGAGCAAATGGACGTCCAAAAAAGCAACCTTTACATAATTTTGACAAATTTTCATAAAAATGTATTTACTCTGCTTTCTCCCTTATCAACATAGGCGTTGCTCATCCATTACGTTTTTGAAGATAAATAAAAATCCATCAACTCAAGCTATTGGCACTACTGATGGACTACCTGTAGCACTCTCCGAAATGACATTAGCCAACTGAAGTAATAAATATGAGAAAAAAAACTACTAGCCAGCTTCCAGCTATTTAATGCATAAATTGAAATAGCACTCGAGAATTTAAGACATGATTGAACACAGGAGACATGTCTTGGCGGCTCATAATCAGCGATTTCATAGAAGGTCAATGTCGACGTGTTCGACAGATTTAAAGACGTTGTGGCAACCATATCTTCTGTTGATGAAGGTTGTGGGGCTGGTGGATTTCTGCGGCAATTCTTCGAAATGGAGCAGCTTTCTGTGGTTCTTGTACGCTCTTGGTTCCATGACATTTCTTTGGGTACAAGTACTGTTCCGCTGTTGGCGTTGCAAAAGAGACATCCATGATTTGGATTCCGCAGTTTTTTGCATGGCCAATAACCTCTGGATCGTTATGGTCACATTTTCAAGGACCACTTTTTTTGTCGCCAATTACCACAAATGTGGGTTGCGCCAGTTTTTCGACTTGTGGTCCTCTGTGGTATTGCCTTACAAATATGCCGATAGCGTTCAGAGGAGTCTGAAGCGATATGCATACATTGTGCTACTAGTTGCCATTGCCATGATTTTCCTAAGAAATATAGGTAAGTGATTATTTCATGGTTTTGTTTAAATAGGCCCGAAACTCACTGCAAAGTTTTCTTCAAGGTCCGTGTTATTTAACATTATTGAAATTCTCATTCTTTTCGTTGATTTGGTCGATTTCGATAATCGTAAAAAATTCAATTGAGTAAATCAGCTTCTATTGAGGTCGAGTGTATTACTGGGTACGCCCAGAATTGGAAAACCTGGAATTGTCCTAAAAAAATTAATGGCTTCGAATAGGCATGGAAATGATACATAGCAATATTACAGTTGACTACACATACATGTAACTACGTGTATGTCATTTAAGTCAATATATGGTACACTTAATCAGCCGTGCATCTGTTGAAAAGGGGAATTCCCTATTGACTTATTTTACAGCAACTAATCTTAATTTGCTGTTTCCTTATGCAAATTTTTGTTATTCTTTTTATCTCCTAATTACATGTATATGTAGCATATTAGTATATTTGCTTTTACCACTGAAATGTCAGGAAAATACTGTAATGTACATGTAGGCTGGCAGTGATTGCCTGCTCTTAAGGGCAGCTTAGTAAATAAATTTAAATTTGTAGGTTAGTTTCATTTTGGATAAACACAAAAAAAACTTAACGCGATGAATTACGACAGCTTGGTCTGATATCATTCTTGTCCACAATACAAGTAAGGTGGAATATTTGAAGGAGGTCATAATCTGTTCTTTATTAAAAATTTCATTTTTGGAGGAATCCGGTATTGCATGAACTACACTAAGCATTACCCCTTTTCATTTTTGTAGCAAAACAAAAACTTGTTTCAAATATTTCTGTTTTAAGGTTTCTCCGTTTAAGTTTGGGATGGTGATTACATTTGACTGATTATCTGCAAGGTAATTTTGACACAGTCATTTTGTCCCTCATTTTAAAACTTTAATTACACCTCGTGGCATTTATTGGTTAACAAAGAGGAGACATAAAGACCGTGTCTAAATTACCTTTCAGATAATCTGTCAAATTTCATCTCACCCCAAACTTAAACGGATAAATCTTAAAACAGACATACTATATTTGAAACGAGTTTTTCTTTTACTCCTCCAGATGTGAAATGTTTAATAAACTTGTTTATATCGGCGAAATTTTATAACCATTGCAGATGTTTCATAGCCATTCCACCGGTTCGTTGTTTACTTATGCAATAAATAGCAAACGATATACTGTATTTTCAGCGTATCTATTGGCTTTTATTGGTGACAAAATCGATTGGACTGAAATTTTCAAGAATTCCTATGTAAATTACATGATCTTTTTGGACGTGGCTTCAGCTGGCTACTTTACCCTTACGTGTTATACAATCGGAAAGATGTATACCACTCTCAACCAACAGTTCGAAGATCAGATAGCAAACAATGAAATGGACATTGAACAGTTTTACAATGCATATAATCGCGTTATCGAATGGATGATTTCTGCAGACAATTGTTTAAAATACTACGCTGGCAGTCTGATATTTTTTGACCTGAGTGCCACTGCTTCACTGGCGTATTTGGCCATTAAGCGCCCCGAGCTTACTGGTGGGGTTTATAACTCAATCAATTTCCATTACTGGATATTTGATGGACTTCTGATAATGGTGGCCATTTGTTACATTGCTTCATCAGTAAATGCCAAGGTATAGTCTTTTTATACATGTATAACATCCGATATGCCCAGTACTGGAACGGTCTTTGCCCGGTTTATGAGAATATATATGATTTTTATTTGGTGCAGGCACATTCGGCTCTTGTCACTCTCCGTAAAGTTCCAGCGTGGCAGCTGTCATTGCTCTTGCAAAATCAGGTTAGCAGATCACTCTAGATAACCATGTCCTCTTGTCCAGCATGCGTTTTTGCTCTGAAACATGTTGAAATGCATGACCGAATTACTGAAAAATTAATTTTGTGAAATATTTCTGCAAAGGCATTGTCCATGCAGGTCTATCTGAGTACATCAACGCTGGGTTTTTCTCTGTTTGGGTTTCACATTATCACAAAGGGGTTCCTTCCAACTGTAAGTATGAAGATTCCAACTGAACATGTCCCTGTGGTTAACATGTGACATACTTGTAATGGATTCTTTCAGTTAATCAGTGGGTTTGCCTCGTATGTGTTTCTTCTGGTTCAATTTCAACAGCCGAATTCTTGCGGTTGCTGTGTTGTGGCAAACGACACACGTTTTGCATAAGTAGGGAAATCATGGAGTCGGTTTTTCAGGTACAGCAGGGTTTGAGTGTATGAAACGTATTACATGGATACTGATGTGTTGTATGAGATATATCAGTTTGAAGTTCTGTTTTGCAGACATGTTCATTCTCTTGCTTTCACACATTATTGCTATTGATATTTTGATTGAGCAGTGAAGCACACAAGGAATGACAAGGGCTTGCACACGATAAGGCTTAATCGACATCTCTAATAAATTGGTTACTTTAGTTTTGAAGTTTTGTGTTTTTAAAAAAAAAAGTAATCCTGAAACCTTACGGAACTAATTTTTTTAGCTTGTCAGTAAAGCTGTCCATTATTAACAGTATTTTTAATATCCACAAAAGCACGTTGTTCATGGCTAGCAATATTATAAAAATGCACAAAGGTTTACATTGCAGATCACTATGTATGAAATGCTTAACTTCTGAAGAAAGAAAACCCCAGGAACATTGCATAACGTATTTCAATTTTGACATTAAATTATTATCGAAACCTACCGATGCTAAGCTGTCTTTTGTTAACAAGTTTTGTGGCCAGGGTTTTTAAAAACTAATTCCATTAGAGCAAAGTTGTTTTCCGATTTGCCACTAAATATGTTAAGATGTTTGAGTTTAAATTACATTTACTAATATGTTCTCCATTATCAATATATTGTAGGTGTTGCACGTCCATTACGTTTTTGAAAATAAATAAAAATCCATCAACTTAAGCTATTGGAACTTCTGATGGACTATCTGCAGCACTCTCCGAAATGACATTAGCAAACAGTAGTAATTAATCGGGAAAAAACATTAATAGCCAGCCTCCAGCTTTTTAAGGCATAAATTGAAATAGCACTCAAGAACTTCAGACATGATTGCAAACAGGAGACATGTTTTTTCGGCTCATCATCAGCGATTTCAAAGAGGGTCAATGTCGACACGTTTGGCAGATTTGAAGACGTTGTGGCATCCATATTTACTGTTGATGAAGGTTCTTGGGCTGGTGGATTTCTGTGGCAAGACCACAAAATGCGGCAGCTATCTGTGGCTCTTGTACTCTCTTGGTTCCCTAATATTTCTTTGGTCAAGAGTACTGTTCCGCTTTGGGCATTGCAAAACAGACCTCCATGATTTTGATTCCGCAGTTTTTTGCATGGCCAATAGCTTCTGGATCCTTTTGGTCACATGTTCAAAGACCACTTTTTTTGTCGCCAATTACCACAAATGTGGGTTGCGCCAGTTTTTCGACTTGTGGTCCTCTGTGGCATTGCCATACAAATATGCTGATAGTGTTCAGAGGAGTCTGAAGCGATATGCATACATTGTGCTACTAGTTGCCATAGCCGTGATTTTCCTAAGAAATATAGGTAAGTGGTTTTTGTGTGCTTTTTTGGGGTTGACAGTGTATGGTTTTGTTTCAATGGGCCTGAAACGCACTGCAACATGTTCTTCAAGGTCCATGTTATTTAACATCGATTTTAATAATCGAAAAAATTACAAGAGAGTAAGTGTGATTTTGTTGAGGTCGGCTATATACCAGGGTTCTCCCAGAATTGATAAACCTGGAATAGTCAGGGAAAAGTGATGTATTTTAAAGTCGGGAAAATTCACCTATCAATGTTACGTTTCCCTTCAAATAGCTAGTTTTTAGTTACCACAAAAGTCAGCCATGCATCTGTTAAATCGGGAATTCCTCTATTGACTCAATTTAAAGCAATTAATCTTAATTTGCTGTTTCCTTATAATTTTTTTTTGTTATTCATGGCATCTCCTAATTATGTGTGCATACCCGGGTGGAAAAGTTATATATGGGCCATGTATGGAATTATATATGGCTGGGCCATGTATGGCTATATCAAAAATTGTCCATGCATGGGCATACATGTCCCTACACTAATATATGGCCATATATGGCAATATATGACCCTGTATTGTCATATATGTCCCTA
>JAQGAF010000353.1:0-55965 GCA_034687865.1 Kryphioiulus occultus
GGGTCTCTAAAAAGGGCAAAAATTGCGTTTCGTTATATTTGCACAACCCCTTATGTTTACATGCATAAATTAAAGTTGACTTACGTAAAGTCAGCTTAAACCGACTCAGTGTGACCAAGTAGATGTGGGTTTCATGACCACGCTTAGTTTGTCACCTGGTGGTGAAATGTTGCGAGACACCCAGAATCCTCTGCTTGTTAGCAAACTGTAAGGACCATGGGAGTGTGGTCTATCTGAGTTTACTAAAGCCGGTACATAATGCAGAAAATGTACTAAAAATTCAGTTGGTTACATGCCCGAAAATACATCAAGGAAGCCATTCTTGAGTACCCTTAACTACACCATGACAGCTTTGGAGGCTATGTGAATGGGGAGATTCGTGTTCGTCTCGAGGTAAGTTTAAAGTGTTGACAAGTAGATCAAGTTACTTGATTTGAGTGTCTTGAATCAAACCAAACCATTTTCTCAAATCAAGTTAAAGAGTTATGTAGTAGTTAAGTAATACCAATTCAGTAAAGAGTTAAGAAAGGTGTTGGCATGTAGAAACGCACTTAGCTTTGCAACTTAGATTGACTTGGTTTGAGTTCTTGAAACAAACCACCCCCATGCAGTTTCTTGCATCAAACTACTCGAATCAAGATAAAGTAGGTAAACAGGTTTACATGCATGACAAACTAAGATTCTTGGTTTAAGTTAACTTTCATTGGGTTGACGTGAAGTTAACTTAGATAAAACCTACCTTACTCCAAAGTAACGAGATGTGGATTAGCATGGTCACTCGTTGTTTCTCATCGAGCCAAGTTAAGGGTGCTTTTAACGCGGTTTGCTAAAACGAGATACAGCTGATTCCCCCTTACAATTGTGCTCGAACTTATACGAGGCTACAGGAATGGAGAGCCTTACTGCACCTGGTTTTATATTCACCACAGCCACAAGAAACAGGAAGTGACTTGTTCATCACAAGTTAAGTCTGTTTAAGGTGTCTACATGGTATTTGCTTCTTGCATTAAGCGTTCAAGTGCTTTGAATAAAACAATTATCATGCAGGTTCTCACATCAAGTCTGCCCTGAATCATGTCAAGGTAGGTAAAGCACGTTTACATGCATGACTTAGATTATAGTAAGTTAAAGTCTGCATGTAAACGTATAGTGTATTTCCGGAGCTGTTTGGATGTGGTTTGCCTCGCCTATTTCAGTTTCAATGGGAAAACATCTGGGTCTGTGTTGGTGGACGACTGCCACAACCACATAGATCCCTCAGCAATGAATAGAACGCTTTATCTAATTCGCCCGTGAAATTAGATGAGAATAAAAGGGGGCAGTAATTAAAACTGCATCGATATTTTTCACAATGCCTCCCCTCCCCCAGCCTTATTCTTTGGGTTCCAGCTCTGTTTTCTGATTCAAAGCCTATCTTTGGACACGACAAAAGTGCTCATCTGGACTAATTAGAAATTTTGTAAATCGTCATGATGGGTCCCGTCATAAACAAAGTTGAGGCCAGGCACAATGGGCATTGGCTTTTGGGTTGGCAAAAGGGGTGCATTAAGCTGAGGGGATGAGACGAGTGATTTAGAAGAGAGAGTGAAGGGGCAGATTGATAATACCAATTGCGATGAATGGATCATCAACGTCCTGTTCCTCTCGGACAGGTATTTATGAAGAGGGCTTTTCAAGGGCCTCATATTGGTAATAAGCGAACGTCCTTCCTGTTGTGAATACACGCTCGCGTTTGCCATAAAAGGCCAATTGACCCAAATGGTATTTGTCTCAATCATCAGGCTCTCATTGATGCGATTTAATTGCGAGAGGATGATGGTTTAATTTACTGTGACATCAACCACCATTAGGTCTGCCCAAGTTGGCGTGCTGGCAACTACTGCCCCCTAACCTTACCGTAAAGGGTACTTGCCTGACTATGCCTTTTCTTTCTCCACATCTGACATCCACCTATTAAATATTTATTGGGCGCATTTATCGTCTCGCGTAAATCTTCATCGTCAACTCTTTTCTGTCTTACTTGCCAGTTTTCAAAGTGGCTGGCAATTACTTACTTTTAGCCAGGCTTTCCACTTGAAAATCTTACATAGACGATGTAGAATAAATAACGCACAATACCATGTGATGAATTTTAATCGTCGATTCTTGGGTCATGGTAAATTGGTAATCGTTTATATAGTACCTAACGCGTAAACTCACGTTCACATTATTCAACTTTTGTCGATCAGGTTTTTTTGGTGAAAGCAGAGATGATCAACTATTCGTTCAACAGCGTTCAAAATTGAAATAGCTTTCATTTCGAACAGAATTCAAACTTTGGAACAAATGCGCGTGAACGGCAAAAATTCCAAAATCGCACGCGCATGCGCGAATTCGAACTTTCGAACGTATCGGTATTCTATTCCACGCTTGCGCTCCATTTAAATTTTAAAGTGGATTTCGTAAAATTTTACAGCACGTATAATTTGCTCGACGCCAAGTTGATTGCATTTTTTTAACCAATTGAACAGAAATTAAACTGTTCACGTGTAGCTTTTGTGCATCAGTAATACTTAAACAACAAAAGTTGAATCTTGACAACACGGCTTACATGAGACGACTTGAGCATCTCAATTATTCAATTTATGGACGCCCCCTTATTCGTATTGTTTTGGTTTATTTGGTATTTAGTGTACCTGTACTACCCTCTACCCAATATACTTGTCTACTTATTAACTGTAAATATTGAGTGGTTTAAGTTATAAATTCTTAATTATTGTTTTCAACAGTTCTCTTTTTTGGTCGAAATGTTTAAATTTGTATTTGGTCCTTGTCAAAGTTGTTAGGCTATGACAATGCACTCATTTAGATTTTAGACGCCTCAGTATGGCTTTTTGTGACTGCTCGTAAAATTTCAAATCTTCATTACGAAATGGAATTTGTTAAATTGTCTCAATAGAGAAACGATCATGTACATGTAATTGTATTTGGAACAGTGTGAAAGTCTAGAGGCGTTGGGTTTAGTTGCGAAATGCGCCGCTAGAGGACACCAGCTTGCGGCGGCGCTTCGGATAAGAGAGATTTCGAAGAACCCGGCATTCCATGATGAGCGAAGGGATTCGTTTTGGTTTTTGAAGCGATTTGGAGGACGAAAAATCGATTTTGTTCTCAATTAAATTATGAAAATAGGGAAATCTCGCTTAATCGCGTCTGCGAGCTACGCCAATTTTTTGGCTTTGAGTGTTCTGATCCGCTGATAAACCCAGACGTTCGAGCTGCGGCACCAATGTTTGATTGACGTTTTCGAAGGCGGAGCATGCCCTTCAAAAATTCCAGGTAGGCCTATGTTCAGAACAACATTTTACGTTGAATATGACTTTATTTATCTAGAATTCTAGACTTACTCATAACATGAATTAGCTCGAGTGAAGAAATATAATCAACATCGTCAAACATTCGTGTTTGTCTTCAGTGAAGTTTGTGGGGTAAACAAATGTGTTTACGGGCACACCGTTAAGCCTAATATTGAATTGGTATGTTTACTGCAATTTTTATGACCCTGATATCCCTGAAGCTTCATTACACAAGCAGGGCAATCTAACACAGCATTTAGGAATAATGACTATGGCAGACCTTGAAAGTTCAAAAGGTACTCTGAAAATAAGGAATTTTCCTAAATCGACAGTTTAATTTTCAAGGTTTATTCGCAATGCAAACAAAAGTCGTGCTAGTCTAGTGAAAAAGCACAAGTAAATGACCGAAACTAACCCTTGTTCTTGATAATAAATAATCTTGAATCTTGTTCACATCGGAAATTTTTCCTAGAAACAGTTTCTGCAAACAGATCCCTCAAAAATGTTTTACATTTCCAGCAAGGAAACATGTTTGAGGAAACATTTGAGGCCTTTTTCCCCAGGTATGTTTCCTTAGCCAGAAATGGAACATTTTGAGCAAATCAATCTACAGAAACCATGCTTATAGGAAAAATGTCCTATTGATATGGTCATGCGGACAATGCATTCTTAAAAATTTGCAATTTCGAGGCAACTTTCCGTCATGGTTAGCCTTGTTTGACCAACAATTAAGAGTGCTCTCAATTTGAGTATGCATGCATGAACATGTATACACTGCACATGCATTAGCATCAGTCACAACTATTTGAACCGCGTATCTCAGTCTGCTTAAGTTCAACCAATTGTGAAAACAGCAGTGATGTACATGTATAAGGACATTCATACTTGTATATGGAAAAGTATGTGGAGATTGTTTCAAATGAAATTGACGTTGACAATTGGTCAAACAATATTGTTTTTCAAGAATAGTACAAGCTCATATCCAAGCGCTTGCATCAACCCTAACAAATGATATGAAATAAGTGATGTACACTGTATGAAGAAAGTGGACATTTGCGTCCCTCTTATGAAAAAGCACAAGGAGGAGTCCATATTCTTTCAATTTTGATGTTCGGTCAGAATAGAAGGGGAACCACCCCGTTCATGTCCATGAGAACGTTTTGGGGAAATTTCGTACATGCTAAAAATGCAAAGGCACATAAAAGCGTTGATGGAGACGTAAAAATGACAGCTATCGTGTGTAAAATGGATTCAGAACGGGCTTACGAATTAGCATAGAGGCCTAATCTAATTGATATATCTATGCTTATCCCGTTTATGGGTGGCCCGTGGTCCATGAATGATAAACGCCGCTCGCTGATGGCGGATAATGGCAGGCCTAAAGGTGAACAAAGGCCCTTTGAAATATAATACAGTTTGCAATCTGCATTATACATTCGCGCATTGTTTCTTTGACACTCGCACGCTGCCATAGAGGGAGCCAAAGTCAAGCGGTCGTGTGCATGGGCGGCACCTTAGCGCTATCTGGCCCTGGCCAGAAACAGAACAGGCAATTTGGACATTGTTGGGACCCATTCGAACTTGTGATCCTATGTGACGCATGGGGGTGACACATGCTGAAAGAATTTCACACCAATTTCAGGGTTTCACTCCTGCATATAGTGTGCATGATGAGAACATATCTCACTGGTGTTTTTTTTAACCTTTTCCAGCTTTTAACAACAGCCCCATGCGCCAGGGTAACCACAGCTGGCCCATGGCCACTTTCCCCCCATTCAAAAATGAATTTATGATGGGGTTCACCACTCTCAGTATTGAATCTATGGGCTTGGTGAGAGAAAACGGTTTTAATCGTTAATAACGCCGAATTAATCACCGATTAAACTTACCAGGGAATCGAGCAATCCGCCATTAGACCAATAGTGGTTAGACATTAAAAGACTCAACATTTGAAGCAAATAAACATAAATGAGAAATGAGGAGAAAAGAATGATAGTTTGTTAAATTGGTTTTTATGGAGCCTTTTTGATTAAGTATACTTTTTTCTATAATATTTAAAAAAAATAACGACCATAAATCAGGGTTCCCCTTGACCTGGGAAATTAACCACAGGAAAACCTGGAATTGTCCGAGGAAGAAATTAATCATGAAATTTTTAATTTAAAAAAATTAAAATTTGTGGTTTCCTTATGTGAAAATATATCGTTTAATGAGCAATAAATATTGCATTACTTATGGGCATACTATATTTTACGTTTTCAAAAGTCAGGATGGCCAGGGGACAAAGTTAGACAAATTCAACAAATCAATAATATAATTTATACATGGCTTAATACAAAGTTAACACAAAAATCAAAAATGGCGAGCTATTCTGTGGAAGAAATTAATAATGAATTTTTAATTATGTGAAAATATGTTGTAGAATAAACAATAAATATAGCATGTCTTGAATTGGCATATGCCATATTTTGTATATTCAATGGTCAGGGTAGTCTGGGGAATTTGCTTAAAACCTGGAAAAGACAGGTTCAAGTTAGGGAAGTTGAAAATTTCATCTTTGGAAGAACCCTGCAGTGTAAATTCATGTTATTTGTTTGAGATGAATCATAACAGGAGTTTTTGAAAAGCATACATTACAAAAAGCTGAAAAACGACGTTTCTTTGAATGAAATTACAGTGTAATGTATTTTCTCAAGCACGATATTCTTTCTCTAACAGTAACAGCAGTTTTGTTTCTCATAAAATTAGGCTTTCATAATTTTTTTTTTCCTTCTTACAAAAATTCAATTCAAGTCCATGCTGTAGTGCCAAAATAGTACATGTAGTGAAGACATTAAAAAATGAGACATCCCCTTTTCTCCCCATTCAAAATAGTATTAATGCTGATAAATAAAATATGGGAAGCATTTAAGCGACGTTTTCCTTCGCATGCATATTTATGGATTAGATTAATGTAGTTGGGATAAAAAGGGGAATTGAATAGTTCAAAAATGTGCCACCGTCCATAGTGGCAGCACTTGTCAAGCCTTCAAAGCTTTCTTTTTAAGCCTGCAGTATAAAGCGGTGTATTTAGGGCAATAGGGCGGCTGCTGGTCTTCACAATTTCTTGACCACGCGTACGTCAAACTGACCCTTGATGGTATTCTGATTCCCAAAATGCCTTATGGCAAAGGGGCTTTGAGAAATTTCCCACACACTTAAAATGCTAAGAAAGTTTTTTTTCTTGGGTTTTGTCAGCAGGCTTTTGAGAGAAAATGCATCGGTCGGTTTTGTCCAGAATTTTTCATTGACACCTCGTAATCTCGTATGAACTCCTCCCACCTTTCTTTCCTTTGACCTTACCGAAAAACAGGTATGGGAAATCCACTTGAGAAAAAAATTGATTTTCAAATAGAAAAAATATATGAAAACACCTTAAAACTAAAAATGTTATAACAACCAGTTTTAACATTCGGCATTTTTCAAGCGTGATACCGCAATTAATATTTAGTTAATTAGATCCTTTGTGCATGGTTTGAAAATTAAATTTGAAATGGTTAAGAAAAGTTTGAAATTTTAAAATACTGGAGTAGCAATATGCATGTGAATGAATTAGTATGACTGATTGGAATGATTCAGATACTTGCAACAGACGCAATTCATGTCCACACCAACCTTTGTTGTACATGTATAACTTATACATGAATATGCATATTTTAGTCACCAGCTCATGACTTTTGTAAGTACTTGCTCATAATTATTATACAAGTGTGCAAGCAAACTTAAGATCATTGAATATACATTTGATCAGCATATGCTATTCCGCATATGATATTGCGCATGAGGACCTTTTAATAATCATTTAATCATTCTAATGATGTAAATATCTAACAACGCTGTTCAAACTTATTTATTATTGCTTTTTTAATTCTTACCACGTTTACACTCAGTCACATGTGATACACAACAATGGGGACCTTTTAAATTAGTTAGTATTTACAATATTTATGGCACATGGGAACCTTTTAAAAATCACGTAAACATTCTCGTGATGTAAATATAGCAAACAAGGCTTTTTCAACCTGTTTTTTTTAATTCTTGATTATGAGACTAGCATACATGTATTTGATGCACATCAACGAGAATTAATCTGGCTCTGGGATTTGGGTAAGAGTGTCAAAATACATCGAAATGCTATTTAAATATTTATTCGACACTAAGAGGAATGAGCCCTTCCATCGCAAATCGCCGCTATTGTCATGCAAATGGTGTTTGTCTCAAGCATCTCCATGTTCGTAAATGAAACGAGGATTTGATGAAGGGTCGGCAGCCGTGTTACTCTTATAAATTCCCTCGCAAATTAACGACCACGCATTGAAAATGGCAGGATGAAACCCCTGCATCATGTTTCAAATGTGTTCGCTGGATAGATATTTCGAAACATTGTATGTTTAGCCTGTGTGTCAACATGAAGGGCATGCATGGACTCGAGTGGGGCATTTGCATGCATAGGGCTCTCATGTTTACCAAACCAACACTGTGAAGCTCATGAAAACACAGTTTGGAGAAGGGAAAACGTGGGGAAAATTACGAAATCGCAGATTTGCGAAGCTTTCATAAAGCAATTTATCACCCTTATGCAAATGTATTACAAAGTTGTGAATAAATGTACGAAAAGTACACAATTTGTGGCATGACATGTATGTCAATTCCAAATTAATAATAATGTGTTAATATAATTTAATGTATATATTCTGTTATTTTTGTTATTTTTGTTAATGTATATATTGTTTTTTTGTTATTTTTGTTAATGTATATATTCTGTTATTTTTGTAAAATTGTTGTTTTGTTATTGAACTAAATTATAATATTAGTAGTAATACATGTAGACCCCAGAGCCAGGCGCATGCATGATTACTGTCAGAAAAGTGTTTATTACATGCTTAGTTTAAACTAAATACACGCATTTGTATAGCATAATTACAGAATGAAACATCGTGAAACACAGTTTCAAATGCCAGGTGTCTGATATAAAATTTTGACTAATATTTGAAATAAATAATGTGTCTGGCCCTTGGTAAGAGTTCATTAATTGAAACTTCAGTAGTGTTGAATTAAGGATGGGTCAAGCTGCAAATTAGAATTTAATTTTCCATGAATTCACTTCAAAATTATCCTGTTAATATTTCAAGTGTACTATTTTAACCTATTTCATTAAGTGACAAACATTTTTGGAATAAATACATGTGTGCCTACAGGAAATGCATAGGATAACCATGGGTTAATCATGCTTTGAGTACGTAAACGATATTTCATACAAGCATTTTTTTTGTTCAAAATTACTTTGCTGAGACTGTAATAGAAGCGCAACTCGTTCCCTTTTAGATAACCTAGTTGAAAACATGAAAACGAAGCTTTTTTATATAAAAAAACCGCATTTGTCACGTTTCATGCGAGTAATCTATATGTAAAAGCCATGTTAACAAGGTCATGGTGACAATAATGTGTAAAAACACCAATTTCTAGCAAATTTACCATTTTGATAATATGGTTATTTGATAAACATAAAGACAACATGTAAATAATCTTACTTTTGCATGTCAAGTAGCCCTACGTGTTTCATTTCCATGAGGTTTTTTGCTCAAGATGTTATGAGAGTATTACTTGGACGTCACATCTTAGACATAGCACGTGATTTGGCACATATGCTAAAAAGCAACCATGCAAACAGATCCATATTGTTATTGAATATTCCATGACTACGTGTAATATCCCCAAATCTTATCCCCTTCTTTCTTCCTTCCCATATCCTCCTCCTCCTAAAATCTGCTCTCTTGGCAAGCATCCTCTTCTTCCTTTAGGTCACTTATCGGTTTTGCTTGTTTATTTATATATTTTTTTAAATGCCTATGGCTGAGCTCTTTTGTGCTGCCTTTTTCCCTCGTAATATATTTTTTGTGAGTTTTCCGTCCTGTTTTGCTTTCCGCCTGATTTCCTAGAAATATTGCCGTAGAAAGAAAGGACGGTTTCGTTCAATAATATCCTTCTTTATACTGGTCTAGGGGTTGACAAGGAAGAGGGTGGGGTAAATGGATTTTTGTATATCCATGTAAATGTATACAGCTGTATACAATATGTATACTGTAGTGCATTTGACGTTTAGTGGGACTACAGTGATATTTTTTGGCAAGTATTTGTTATTAAAAAGGATCTCGAGTAATAAAAAATATCTAAACTGTTCACCAAGAATATTTGTGCAAATATCTAATTCCATTTGCTTTTAACTACAACTACGTGTACTATAAAGGATGACCTAAGATCCAGTAAGTCATTACTTGCCTATCCATTCAAATGCACTTGATCTACAGTTGAAAGAAGTTATCATGCTTTATGCTTCGGTATTATAAATCTGTGCAACTTCCGGTCAGAAAGGTAAGAAGGATTGATATTATAATTTTTGATATCTCAAATGGTTTCATCCATTACTCAAAAACTGCTTATCCGAAAATCTTTTACCCAACTTAGGTAAAATATTCATTATTTGACCCTCGTTTATTCATTATTTTACCAGGTTCGTACCCTCATAACAAAAATTTATTTTAAAAAACAGTTACAGGTACAAGGAACAAAATTTTGGAAAAAGGTAGATCTTAGTTTTTTGATTTCATGAATTTGGTTCACAGGGCCTGCCAGCAGGAGGCGCAGTAATCGCTTGAAAACATCGATCTTTTCCCAGCATTCCCTGCTTGTAAAACATTTTGAGGAAATCTGCATCCATTAAATTGCATTTAATCAAGGATTAAACTACCATAGCTAGGAAACATGTTTCCATGCCATATACAGTATGTGAAAACATTTTCAGGAAATCTGCATCCATTAAATTGCATTTAATCAACGATTAAACTACCATAACAAGAAAGCATTTTTCAGGAAACTTCGGAGGAATAAGGCCTGAAATGTTTCCTCAAACCTGTTTCAAACATGCTTTAACGTGGAAACATTTTCCGGAAGCCATTTTTCTAGAAAACATTATAGGTGTGGACTAATGACAAATGTTTTGGCTAATGACAAATGTTTTGGCTAATGACAAAACCCCTGCTACCTAATTTTGGGTAATTCACTCATGTTTTTGAAGCGATCACTCAGCTCGACAGATCGATATATAAATGAAACTAACCCATCATTAATTTTGCATTTAATCAACGATTAAACTACCATAGTGCGTGCCATTATGGCATATCTGGATGCTGGCGGCCATCTTGGCCACTTTGTCAGCGCTGTTCGGACCAACTGTCAATTAATAGGGCGATGGTATGTAAAGCTCGCTTCCAGCAGTAATTGAAAAAAAGCCGTTTTAATTCAATTTCCATTCTCCAATGCCCCATGATGCAGCGCGATGCTTTAATACGCATTTGATGGTGGTTTTCGGTGTTTTTAAATTGGCGCAAGTGAACCTGTTGCGAGTCTGCGGTGTCCGCTTGCGCGATTTTTCACACACCCTGCACTTCTGGATGCCCTCGACTTTTCCCAATACTTTGATGGATGAGTGGCTATTTAGTGAAACGTCCAATTCAGATTGTAGCCAGGGAATCCAATTAGGCTTAAGTTAGCCCCAGTGAGCTCTTCTGCTCCGCTTAACCTCGGTTAGCCTAATCGGCCCAGGCAGCCCAGGCCCTAAGTCTCTCAGCGTTCGAGTCCACGTCTTTTAAAGTGTCGGTGGACCCTCAGACCTATAAACGGATATTGCTAGGGGAGGGGGGGACGAGGGGTCCTGGGGGTTACGACTGCTATGGGTTAATGGCCACGCTACTGAAACAATGGACAGTTAAAAGTTTGAGCTGGGAGACAGTAAAAAACTACTGGATTTCCAAGGGCATAACTTATAGGACTAAATGCAGTACGGGAGCTATACACGAGGCAATTAGTATTTTATTGCCCAATTAAATTGCTATATGATGAACATTAGGGCGTAGAGCTGTTTCGCTTTATTTCAAACTGCTTCCATAAGTACGGTGGAGATGGGATGTAAAGTTGCAACGTTTTTATGTGACGTGTAAGGGGCCTAGGGTGGGGTCAAACGATCGTTAAAAGCTCGTCTGTTTACACCCAATTAAAAAGCCTCGTGTTTTCCTGAAGCTTTTTTGGAGAATTAAAATTCCTGAGTTTTTTTTTCTGTAGAATTTTTTCCATGTTGAAAGCGACCCCTAGTGCTTTGCTGCATTGCACGCCTGCAATGCGTGATGAGTGGTGTTAAATTGCATTTAAGTTCAGAGATCATCAACGATCTGGCTATTCAAAATCCGGATATGCAATGTGATCATGAAGTCCTACCCTCATTACTTAAATTAATTTTCAAAAGTGTTACGTAAGTGACATTAACGACCTACAGGGTGATCTGAAGCCCCATGACAAGAATTGATTTTTCAAAGCCGTTAGGGTTACAAGGACCAAATTTTTGAAGGTAGAACTACTAATTTTTATTTGGTATTTTTGGTTCACAGGAGAGCCAGCAGGTGGCGCTATAGCCGCTAAATGTCTACTGGGCGTCGCAAAGGCATTTATTTTAGTCAATGATCATGTCATCATTAAGGTAAAAGGTGTTTCTGAAAATTACTATTTAATGGTGACTGATAATTTGAATGGCCCCATATTCTTATAGTCATTGAAACATTTTGAAGTCAAGAAAAAGGCATTGAAAAGTCGTGGAATTTGCAATACCAAACCCAGTAGACACATCGATACCAAACCACAGCTCAATGTTAAGCGCAATTTCAAAAGCAAATTTAATTCAAAAGAAATTTCCACACTAGAAAATCATCTGATGTTGTTCCCAATCCGAACTGCTATGTAGCCGCCATTGAACTAGTTTTTTTTTTTTAATTAAGTTTTGTTATGAAGGTAGGTCTTTATGTTCACCCTGTATTACTGTAATTATTTTAGCTACCTCGCCCCAACAATACTGTACGGACCTGGGCCACAGTAGAAGCAGGGCTGAAACCCAGTTTTGTACTAAAGGTATTTAATGGATTTCCATTGCTCGTAAATCCAAAGTCCAGTTGACCAGTGGTCAGACGTTTCACGGTCAGAACAAATGAATCTGTTTTCCAATTTCGGCCGCAACGTGGTTAAGATGATCCAATTACGTGAGGTGGGGTGTGGGGACATGAAGATTAGCGAGTGTTGCGGGGGTGGAGCAAGTGACTGCAGCATTAAGTAATTAATCGACAGTCACTAATTTTATCAGACTTGACACCATTCATTGAATGTATTGCATTTTTCTGGAGAAGTAGGTTAATGATAATTAACTGAAAATGCTGTAGAGTTACCTTTTCTGCATAGGCTGATACAGGGTGCGACAGTACAAGACGTACTATATTTGCATTGTACACTTTCAGGGTTCCCACAGAACCTGGGAATCCTGAGAGACCTGGGAAAGTCAGGGGAATTTTGAAAAATTTGAACACTTTTGTTATATCAGTTCGGAAGGTATTTCATATATTAATTATGGCGTGTGAAGTTGCCCACTGCACCATGAAAGAATACCCAAGTAAAGCAGTTTGACTCCTAATTAAAAATCAAAATTAAAAAATTTCATTAATACTTCAATTACATGTATGTGAATTCCTTTATTTTTCAAATTCAATAATTATCGTCCATGACGATATTGATTAAAACATTATTTATATTAAAGGGCAGGTGCTTTTTGCTTTGTATTGGTCGATGGAAAAGCTCTAAAGGTCAGGAAAAACAAAATATTTAACCTGGAAAACCTGGGAAAGTCGGGATTTTGCTCCTAAATGTGTAGGCCTACACCCATTTTTATCACTTTTTTTAAATGAGAATTTTACACTATTGTTGGTTTCCAGCTGAGCTATCATTCTTCATGTCGAATCGATACATACAGATAATTTGTCGCAATAAACCTACCTGGAGAAAACTAACCTAACCTAACCAGCCTAACAATGTAATGTCTGATTTAGCTGCCCCTGACCACCAGGAAATCACTGCCAGCCTACGAGCCGTCCGGAGAAGCCCAGTTTCTCATCGCGTATACGCTGCAGCAGGGACGGTAACGAAGCCTACCCGTCAAAAAACAAGAAGAATTTCTTTGACATAACCCATAAATCGAGTTCATCTTAAAATTTCTCGAAGAAATCCACAGAGAAATAGCTTTCAGGAGTCGATGTTAAGTGGACGCCTATTTATATTGTTTACATACGTGTGTGATCCTCTGTTTTTCATCACTTTGGTGCGCCCCCTGGCCGCGTGCCCCTCCTTTTGTGCACACCATTTTCCCCCACTTTTGGTTATTACGAAGGGCCCTAGTTGCATATCTGCATGGCGGGTGTAGAAGTTAAGCCTGGCTCAGGTTTTATTTTCTGTACGCTTTAATGGTTTCCAACTCTGATCCTAATTACGGGTTCAGCTTCGTCGTTAATTTTGTTGTATATTTCACACTCAGTTGGTTAAATTCGTGGCTGCCAGAAGAACCTTTAAAGTTCTCCCCCCGCCGCTTAAAAAGGACCTCCCTCACCCCACCCCCCCCCCATGCGCAGGTTCGAGTATTGGATTTAAATTAAGCACGCCGTGCTGAATAAAAGCATATCCAACGTCGCCCTAAGGCGCTTTTCTGCTGTCTTTCTGTGCCTTATTTCGCGCACAAATAACTGTTATGCAGCGAATTTTAACTGCAGCCTTTGACACAACTGTTTTTTCTAATCCCCTCAGCCCTTTTTTAATTGGGGATGTGCAGAAATGGGCATGAAATTACTCTCCATATTTTTAGTTCTTGCTGTATGCGGCTATAGCAAAATGATCAGAGGTATACAATTACTCTGCACCGTCTAGGCTAACAGATATTGGAACGTTCAGGTATTACGTCGTCACAAAATCCTGATTTTCAGGTCCTCCCTTTCAGTATTTTTTAGTTTGTGCAGTAGGCTGATATCGCAAAACGAGGCTGGGTATGCTTTACCATCTCACGGGCAATAGTAGCCATTACAGAGGTAAAAAGATATGGGAAAGTTAAGGTATCACCTCATCACAAAATCCTGGTTGATGTGCAACGGAATATTTAATTTGATCGTTATAAGGTATATTTTTATGTCATTTTTTAAAATTTTTATGTAAATTTTTACGCTTATAATTTTATTTTTGGTGCAGAGTGAGTGATGAAAAGAATTACCAAACAATAATTTATTAAGTCTTTTCTTGTTGATTTATCATTTAAGAAAGCTAAACGCCACATTTATCTTTAATCCATTACTGATTTCGAATGCTTGTATTTAATACTGTATTAATTGTGCTATAAGTGCTACAATTTTGTGGTGCATACAGCAAGCAAAAATGCAAGTTGGTCAGAGACCATACAATCTCGATTAAACGGATTCAAAGGTCTGAGTATCTACCCCTTCAGTGTCATACAGAAACCACTTGCCACGCAAATTGGTCTGTTGATGAATATCATATTTCCGTTATGAATTTGGGTTAATAAACAGACATTATCTTTAGCTTGACTTTATCTTCCGTACGTTGACCGGTCCAGGCATCCTCCATGACGACAATTAGGGCAATCGAGCATCCATCTCCATATTGAGATGCTTCAAACAACGTCTTATAAAATCAGGGTAATTGCACCAAATGCGTTCTAAGTTCATTTTCGTTAATTAGTGAGGTTGCAGATATTAACCCATGCGTGCGTGGAGGTAATCAGATTAACGAGACGCTTGCTGCGCAAAAACCCGCAAATTAAAAGCGTATTAGTCATGCGCGTAAGGTTTTTCAAGAGTTTCCCATAAACAACCATGGCGAATGGGCTTGCATTTATTGCTATAATTATGGAACGGTAATTTCAATATACTAACAATCGTAACATAAAGGACATTGTCCGTGCAAGCAAATTTCTGGCAAAATCTGAAAAGGTCTATTACAAAATTCCCCATGCGCCGATATAATCGATTTGGTGTAATATAGGTGCATGGCGCTGAGTTCAATTCGCATATTGTAGCCCAGAAAAGGCAAAAACACAAAATAACGCGAAAAATGGATAAACTGCGCCAGCTAGGACAGGTGTCAATAATGTGTAAGCTTACTAGACAAGTTGGGTTCAAATATATACACATTTTGTTCACATTTGTAACGGCATATTTCGCTGTTTGTTGTATGATGAAACACAAACATCTTCCAAAGTTTTTCCATGGCTGATTCATACCTGTACATGTTCTTGTTTTACAACCAAGTTTAAGTGGAATCTGCCCTGTACTGGTCCCTTCTCTGAGTACCTTATTTACGCAATTAGTGCCCATAGCAAAAGTTTACATTACGACTAACACCTGTTTCTTGGGCCCTAGGCACGTGCCTAGCTGGCCTAAGAGGACGTTCAACTAAACACATGATATGGCCATAGGTATTGAACAATTTTGGAGGCATGAAATTTTCAATACTAAATCCAGTAGACACCTTGTTACTGCTTCACTGCTGTTTAATAAATTTGGGTTAAAATCCATCATTTGTGACCCAGTTTTATCACTCGCTTCATTATGACTTTTATGAGCTAAAATTCATCGTTTCTGATCAATTTTTCGACAAAATCGAAACAAATGATATGAAATGAAATGGGGGAAGGGGGACGAAAATCGTGAAAAGTGATGACATAATAACCCAACTAGGTAAGGGTCACGGCCAAGATTACGTCAGTAGTGTCACATTTCCCGTATTACTCGTGTGGGGGCGTTCGGCTCATTCACGTCAGTCACGTGACTGTTTTCCCGCCATTCTGCCCCAGCCCATTACCCCTTCCGCATCACGCTTCCGTAGCTGCCGGCGCCCAAATCGACGTCTCAGGGTGTGCAAGGGGCGCGTAAAGTGGTGTAAAGGCCCATTCGCGTTCCTCGTCAATCAATGGGCCGCAGCCAGCGCCACCTAGCACCAGCCATTGACTCGCCTACTTTTCGCATGATGGCTGCTGCTCATTTCGCTCGAATAAAATCTTTATTTATTTGTGTATAAATAAGTGTCGGTGTGTATTGACCCAATTGTGGAGTTGAGCGGAGAGAGAGCAGCGCCACCCCCCGACCGCCAGGCCTAAGGTCCCAAGGATCCTGAGCAGGCCCCTAGCCCAACCCCCGCCCCCCTCCTCCTCCTCCTCATCCTCCTCCTCATTTTCTCCAGCTCATTGAACCCGGGCCTTCAAAGCTGAAATTTCGGTTTGGATGCAAGACTCTGAGCCACGCATTGTCGAGCATCGCTTTTGCTTTGCTTGGGCAGTCGCCGAAAACTTTTTCTGTTTGATTAGGCAGCTAAATTCGCCGTGCTCAGTTGCACTCTGTGCTCGATGGCAGCCATTATAAGATGGTGAGGCGGTTGCAGGCAACTGTCAGAAGTCGTGCAAGTCGGCAGAAGGTCGGGTGCGGGAGCGCCGTGGCAGCCACGACGCCCAATTCCGCTAGGGGGCAGGCCCCGAAAACTTTTACCTTTCTGGAGATCTTGAGTACGACCTCAGGCACCTGGAGTGAGACGATGGTAAGAGACATTGCCTGCTTTTTAACCCTTTCTGATGTCGTGTGGCGGTGCACTTCCGGAGTCTTCACTTCCGGGTGGCGCCACCGTGGTGCCAAGATGGAGCCAAGATGGTGGACGTAGTAGGTTGTTCTGGAAGCCAACGGCTCATACACGTACATGTCAAACCTCAAACCGAAAGCTGGGTTCTGGAACTGGTTCGGGTGTGACGTCACGACCGGAAACAGGACGTGCTGCTGGGAATGCTTCGCGATGGGATGACCCGCTTGGGACATGGCGTTGCGATGAGCGCAGCATGTTTCTCTCATGGATTAACTAAGATGGTCTTCAAGAACGATTGAAGATGTGGTGAATTTTGGATGTGAAATTTGCACATCGCTATATAGCCATGACTGAAGCATGGTGAACCCTAACACAAGTTTTACCTTATTTATATGCAAAAGTGAAAAAGTGAAAAAACAGTGACTTCATGCTTGGACCATTTTCGAAGTGTCCAGTTTAGCAGATGGTGTTCGTAAAGTAATTTTGCAATAACAAGCTTTTTAAATGACTTATTCAAGGATATGTGCATAGACATAATGATATGATGAATTTTATATGTGAAATTTGCATATTACTACATAGCCATCATGACTCAATGAAGCAGTGGTGAACCCTAGAACAAATTTCACCTGATTGATATCCAAAAGTAAAAAGACATACATGTTTCTTTACCTTCATGCTTGGACCTTTTTCGAAGTGTCCATTTCAGCAGATAGTGTTAATAAAGTGCAGTTATAGTGAAATAACAATTAAGTTTAACTGACTGCTTCAAGGATGTGGACATAGACATAATTGTAAATGGTGAACTTTAGATGCGAAGTTTTCACATTGCTACATAGCCATCATGAAACGCTGAAGCTGCATGAGGTGAATCAAATAACAAGTTTCACCTGATTTACATCCAAAAGTGAAAAAAGACAGAGACATGTCTCTGTAACTTTATGCTTAATTGGACCTTTTTACAAGTGAAGTGTCCTATCGAGATAAAGTGCGTTTAATTTGCCATAACATGTTATCTTAACTGACTGATTCATGGACATGGACCTGGACATAAGCGTGTATCCTGCCGACCATACACGATCAGATTTACTGTCATTATTCCGGTACTGACAGTAAAGTTGTACGAAAATTCAGCCCACGATCAGTATTAATTTCCGTATTTGTTGAGAATCAGGCTTGAAAGCTTTCTACACAAAATTGAATTACACGACATTTTGTATAGTGTACAAAAGAGATTTTAAAAAAGCAAATCGTGGCTTGTATATAATTTCCAGAAATTTTCAATCGCCTATGCAGCGTAACTTCTGTTTTCTTATTACATCTTCAAGCTTTTATGAAATACCACATGTACAGAATATGAAATTGTTTCTACAGATATATGCAATTTTTACATCTTCAAAACTTTTATGAAATACATATACATGTACTACATGTGCAAAATATATGGAATTTCATAACGTACATGTATATGGAGAAGTAAAGATACCATATTCTGAATTACATGCAATTTTTACATCTTCATCGTTTTTATGAAATCCCCTATCTGCACAATAAGGAATTTCATAAAATATGGAGATGTAAAGATTTAATTTATGGAAATTTTTATTATTATTATTTGGGAATATTGTGTTATCATTAAACGAAATTTCGTGTAATGCAGTATTCGCCAGAATAATTTCAAGGCTGAATTTCAAATGCTAGGGGAACGTGAATTTGCAAGAAATAAGCTTATTTGCAACTTATAAATTAAATCAAAACTTTAGCGAACACATGTAGCAACATGCATACATGTACAGTTTAATTATGTAATGTGGAAATTCCGAAAAGCACTCATTATAAAACTATTCAATGCGGTTGAAATCGAACGTCGTTTTATTTCAAATGATAGAAAATAATTATATACAGGGGAGATTTTCGTCATTTATGTGTTTTTGATATTGGGAGTTATTCCTGAATTGTAACAATGCCCAAGCACTGAAGTGTACGTAGGTCCATTCTGTGGGTATCTTCAATAAGCTGGCAAGCGCCCTTACAAAACAACTGCCATAAGAGGACATAAACATCAAATTTTGATTGAAAATTTCTGAAATGAGTTATATAAGTTGCGAGAGCGGCGCATAAAGGGATTTTTATTTCTTGCCAGACCTTGGGTGAAGTAACGGCGCTTTTATTAATATATGGGAGGAAAAAAATCCGGAAAGCAGCTGTTGCCATGCTGGGCCCAATGTAAGCCCTGCCTGATGTTACACTTCGGTTCAAATTAAGCGCCTCAATGCCCACAGCATTGATACAAAGGCGTATCAGAAATAGCGAAATAATGTCTCTGGATTATTGTTATTTTATAATTTAGGCCTTCCTGCTCTTATATTGCACGTTGCAACCCCTTTTCAGGGGGAAATGTATATATCTCCAATTTTCATATATTTTCGGAATAAGCATGCATGGGCTTAAATACTGGCCTACAGTTTGTTTCATAAGTCATGCTCACAAATAAAATGGGTAGTAGTACCCATGAAAATAATCATAAATGTTCCCAATAACCTAGTCTGAAAACTACCACTTTCCGAGATGCAAGGGCCTTTTCCTTTAAATCATACACGTAGTGACACATGCATTGGCTAATAGCCAATGGTTAGAATTTTATCAAAATGAAAAAATGAAAACAAACTAAAATGCCTATAATAACCTAGGTCTGAAAATGACCCGTTTCCAAGATACAGGTACCTGATCCCCAAGAAGTCGCATGTTCGAGCAGCCTAACCCTGTATCTCGGAAATGGAACATTTTTGGACCTAGGTCACTTGGAACGGTTTTATTTTGTTTACAGATAATCAACGCATGTGTAATTTAGAGGAAAAGGTCCCATTATCTCGGAAATGGGCCGCTTTCGGACCTAGGTTTTATGGATATTTGTGTTTCTTTTCGTGTGTAGTACTATCCATTCCATTTGTGGTCATGCCTTCTGAAACATCCTGTCTAGCAGGATGCTTTATCGGTTGAAGTGCCCTACATGCATGCATGGCCAGAACGCCTTTATATCCAGATTTTGATACTGATTGCTTTTGATTAATAAGTCACGTGAACACAAGTGGTCATTTTTAGCACATCCCTTCGGAGAACCACTTTTAAATTTGCTAAAATTAGCCTTTAATTAGCTTTCTATTATCCTCGTAAACTCCCTTTTGATGCGAATAAGCACGCTAAATCCTAATTAGTTAATTAATGCAATAAATTTCGTGTCGATACAAAATGGGAAGTCGATACAAATTGAGAAATGTTCCCATTAAACTGTTCTAAAACATGTCGAAAACCTGTTTATTATACTGCTTTTACTATGTAAAAATATACACTTCATTGTATGCATAATGGGTTTCAAATGTGTAATATTGTGATGTTAGGATGTTATTTTGGTTCTGTTCGTTGAGGGTATATGCATTTATTTGAAACTATGTAGTCAGAATGCCCCCATGGTTCCCCTCGTCCCCTTCGCCAAATACCTCGACCAATTTGGGATTAAGTGGGATTATTTTGAGGCAATGGTTTAATCGCGTCCGGAGATAATTTCGAAATAATTGCCTTTGGATGATTATATCCGAAATTATTGAGACCTAGCTCATCGTTTCCTAAATTACTTCGTCTCCTATTACCGTTCCCTAAGCTCATACACGTTTGTATTTAGTCTGTATATTAACTACTCATGTGTACATGTAGATGAATAATATTGGTAGATCTATACCAATGCATGATGTTGGAATACATGTACGTATACAGGGAAAGCATAAAGTCCTACTCTCGTTGCAAAAAATAATTGAAAAAAATGTTGAGGTACAAAAGCCAAATTAAAAAAAAAAAGTAAAACTCCTAATTTTTTATTTCATTTACTTGTATTTGGTCTCATGAAGTACCAGCAGGCGGCGCTGTAGCCGCTAAAATCGAAAATGGCTTCTATACAAGGAAAAGCTCAACGTGTTTTCAGGTACATGTAAATTGCATTGTGTATTATGATAACAAATCACGGATCATTATTAAGCGCAAATTCAAAAGATATTGAATTAAATAGAGATTTCACCACTGTAGAAAATCACTCAATGGCCATCTTGAGGGTTCTCCTATGTTGATGCCATTTCCGGTTACAACGATTACAGCGCACCAGCTGGCACTTCATGTGAACCAAATAAATGAAATACTTTAGGGGGTTTCTACATTTTTTCCAAGACTTGGTCCTTATAACTCTTAAGTTTTTTTCAGTTTATTTATGTACTGTATGTCGCAGTTTACGATCACCCAGTATATCATTTTAAGGCAATTTGCAAGGAGTTATCGAAAATGGTGTTGTGCCCCTGGAAGGCGGCAATCCATGCGTTTTAAGAAGTATCTCTGGGCGGCCCTCATAAGGCAACATCGCAATGACCATCACATAAGGGTTCAAGGGAAACCTTTTTTATATTGCTTTATGGAGGTTAGTGGCCTTGACCACTAGAAACGTACTGCCCAATGGCGCAAAATTAGATAACCAGTAGTCGAATGATTCATGACGTCTCAATTACACATGTCGGTCACACGTTTGGTTTCCTGGTCCAATTCGGTTGGTGCACCCTGATTTGCCCTTAAATGGCAGGGCTCTAAATGTATGCAAAGCATAGGGTTTCGTCTCGGGCAATTATGAACGCATTGCAAGGGGTCCATTTGTCTTCATAAGCAAAACTGTCCCCTGACGGCACTCCGATCGTAAATATGGTAATTGATAGCTAATATATATTGTTACAGTGTTGTCGCCTTACAATTGATGTCCATTGTTCTCCAGGCGCCTTTTGCTACCCAATGAGATGATCAATGGCGTCCTTTGTAGGGGTTCGTGTTGAAAACCCCTCAAGGACCCACGCGGGTCTGAACAAACAGAGGGGTCGGTGGAGGACCTCCATCTGGAGATGTCCCGACACCACTAATAAAGTTGCCAAATTCGTTCCCGGACGTCCCATACATAAGTTTGATCGTTTTATGTTTGCATAATTGTAACGTGACAAAATTAGAGGGGTCACGATGGGGATATCATTACTCGGCAAATTAATGATCTAATTTAGAACTGGAATAGAAAAGAATTTACCGATGACACCACCTCCAAGCGAGTTCTGAATAGGGGTAGAGGACCACCCGATATTTTTGTACCGAATCCAGATGCTGTTTTTCACACTATTATAGTCAAAGACTGTTAAAGTCAAAGATTATTAATTTTTGGGTATGTCGAAGTGCACTGTAGTCGAGTGTATTGGCCACAAAACACAGCTTTACCGACTGTTGGGGGTAGGGGCCTAATTCATGCATTCCTGTGTGCGAATAATTAATGTACACACATGTATGTATGTACATATGCAGTATTAGCAACAAATTCTCAAATTGTATATGGATTGAGAATTTTCTGGTTACATTCATTCGAAATCAGTATTTATTTATTTTAATAACTAAAGAAATGTTGAGATAATTCAATTTAAAAGACGTCAGTATCCTAATATCAATAAGTAAATGCCATGTGATATGGGGGGAAATCAATAAACAGGTTAAGATTAATGACCCAAAGAAAGTTGGCATCATGCATGAAATGCATAGATTTTGTTCATTCTGTTACTTGTTGAAAGGATTTTTTCCCTTAATATTGTGTTGTTGGATACACCCAACTGTTGTGTAGAACTTGCACGAAGCCTCATGTGTCCTTTAGATTATCCCTTAACTGGTATGTCAATTACCTATAGATTAATATCCATGATTTCATTGATTTGAGTTAGATCGATTTCTGTGTATTCCATAGTTGACTCATGCCCTATAGGCAAGACTGCCTTAAGACTACCTAGAATGGATAGCATTTTGCTTATGGGATTGCGTAACACATTTCGATAATGCATCATGTATAACACATGTAACATAGATGTAGAAGTAATACATGTATAATGGATATAAATTATAATACACATGTACAAGAATATTGTACATTATCTCTGTACTGCAGGTATAGAATATAATTATTTTTGATCTGTGTTTTCGGAATATATTTTAAAATCATGAATAGCTATCAGCTGATCTTTGCAGTAAACCAGCCTTCCATAAATCACCTTATTTATATATCGCATGCAGGTAAATTCTGCCATGCTGACTTTTCAGAAAGTGGTGATTTGTATCTCCCATATTGATTTCAAAAGAAATATGACGCGCTCTGGAGTATTTTCTAACCTTCAAGTTTCTTACTCATGAAAGAACAGATTCAAATCGCTTGCCCAATTAGTCCCGATTAGCGAAGTTTGTTTTTGTGTGGGATTTTTGCATACTGATCGAAAATGCGGTGCATGACCGACACAGTCCATTAGGGTCCATGGCATGATTTTGCATACTAGATTTTTGTTAAAAGAAAAAAACATCTGATTGCATCGTCGTTTTCCCCCTCCATGGCGCTGCTTTTGATGACGCATGTATCCGAGCAGTTTAAAAGAATGACGTGAAAAATGAGAGAGATAGGAGACCGAATATTCATGCATGTGTGCGTGATTGGGAAATATGTATCGGGGGGTTAGGGCTGGGGGTAATCGATGGGCCCCATATCAGGAAGGGATTCCGCCTGATTAACCCTGTGCTGGCATATGCGGACACTGAGGTGCCCGATGGTGGCACTGGCCCTATAGTCCAAACTTTAATTATTTCCATGGAAAAGTTTGTATACCTCGCATTATCCACCATGAATAATGTACGAGCCAATGGCAAACATGGCGGTGCCTTTTGGTCTGCCTGACTGGAGCCCTTTAGATAAACACGGCAGCTCGTCCTGTTTCACCCCACTCACCCCACTCACCCCGAGCACCCAAATTTTGATAGTGACCAAGTGAAGTGTGAAAATGCACGGGGAAAGTCTCCCGCAATCAAGTTATTAAAATTATATGTAGAGTGGGATTTGCGAATGAATTTCTTCCATGGAATCCCCATAGGCCTGAAGTTGCACGGTCCTACTTAGGACTCTCAAGCACTTTCAACCTTACTACTGTTGCTTCGCATTAAAACCACCAATTTGCATAAAGTGCAGGCAGTTGTGTTGGGAAGTGAGGTCGTGGTTTAACTGAAATCGAAATGACGACGGTGAGATGAGAAGGAATCCGGTGGAGTAATGAAAAATTTGAAATCATGATTTCATACATGATAATAGTTTATAATGCCATTTGGCGATAAAACCCTAAAGTTGCCCTGGTAGAATTTCTTAGTTAAAGACGTTGTATATAAGAAAACACGTTGATTTTATTTAGCAAAAGATGCAGGGTAACATGTTTCCTCAGTACAAAATTAATTTTTAAAAACTGTACGAGTTACAAAGATCAAATTTTGGGAAAAGGGAGAAGGACAAAAGTTTTTATTTCACGTATTTGGTTCACAGAAAGTTCTTCTCCCTTTTTCTAAGGTATGCTGTAAGATATAGATGTGTGTGTAATAAGTAAACGATATGTTGTTAGTAAACGTGCGTGAAAGCGAACGAATTTATGATCTGCAATATCAAGGTTTCAAGTTGCACATTAATTTAATTTAATTTTTTTTAAATGTAGAGTCAGTGCTACCCTCATTACAAAAATATTTTTTTTTAAAAACAATTCGAGTTCCATGGAACAAATGTTGTAAACTAAAGGTAGAAGAACTGAAGACCACATTTTAGAGAAATATTGAAGAGCAAAAATGTTTATTTCATTCACGTGAATGTGGCTCACAGGGAGATTTTCTACCTTTTTCTAAAATATATTCCTCGTAAATCTAGCATTTTTAAAAATTAATTTTTATAATGCGGGTACCGGACTTTATGCATGATCACCCTGTATATTTTGCCGCATTTCCGTAGATATCACAAAGATTTATATTAAAAATATTCAGAAATCAATAAATCAAAATCGATACAACATATTTGAACTTGAACGCTATATTTTGCATTAATTTAATGTAATTCTTGTCCATCAATGTCATCCATGAACTGGAAAGTTTTAACATTTAAAACTCTAGAACATGAAGATTTTCTGTGTGGAAAAATTCAAGGCAGAGAGTTTTCCTCAATATTTAAACATCGACTACCTGAAATGTCTGTAATGGCCCCATCAACAACACATTTTTGGCTGAATTTAAACTTATTTTTTCTCTGTGTCATCCGTTAACTGGCAAGTTTAATATTTGAAACTAGAATATGCAGATTGTATATGTGGGAAATTTCATAGCATTTTCTTATGAAGATTTACAACATCGATGACCTGAAATGTGCGTAAGGGACCTATGATCCACGCCATATTATTAAATAAGCTTACTTTCGATGGCATTTGAAATAATAGCACAGCCAGGCAATTTTTTACAAACTTAGGCAATCGTCCCCGCATGACACCATTCTCGACAATTTCTCCCATTTCCCAGTTCACCCCTGCCCTTTGAGCTGTAGTAATAACCTGCCATTAAATGGTTTACATCGTATGACGAGTACTTCTCTATGTATTTAAACTCGATGGAAGATGTCAGAGGGTTCGTCTGTAGGAGTGTGGACAGGGGGACCAAACGGACCTCTTCACAGCCAAATAATCGCTTCCTATCTGCCCCTACTTTTGTCCCACTGAAGACCCCTCTGGCTGTCCATCCTATAATGACACTCCATAGGCCTACTTGAAGACTTAAGCTTTCAATCGATGCCAAATTTCGTCTCTAAATCCGGCTTTGGAGTGCTGGGATGAGATGGCTGCGACCTGTGATTTACTTTTTTTTATTTCATGGCTGTAATTACACCATTGCCTGCCTCTTATTGACCTAGCTGGTAAAGAGGAAACGTCAGCTATACACTACTTCTTCTATGGCTTTTTGGTTTTTTCAAGGTTTTTTATGATCTGCTCCTATGATGACGTCGAAACCACCAAATAATACCCACCACAGTTTTGAGAAAAATATTTGCTTCTCTCTGCCTTTTAAATAAGAGAAAACTCACATGTTTGAGTATCTTAGGTAGTTTCCAAGGGATTCCACCATATCCCAATCAAAATTACAATCTGTATATAAGGTTTTGCATTTTTGGCGTAAGACAAATCCGAATTTGTGATGGTACCAATAACTTGCCAATGACTCGACTTAGCGCATCATCTCATATAGATTTCTTCATAGGTAAACATCCAGATAACTGAATAAGCAAAACTGAATGTTTATCAGTGTGACATCCACACTGCCTGGAAAATAAGGAAATCAGGAAAATGCCAAGAAATAAAAATTTCTGCGAAAATCCGAGAATTTGGAATAAAAAGATTGTTTTCTGAGAAAGTCATGCCCATCATTTCACACAGTGCATGCCCTAGACTCATTTATTCTAAATGTATGCCATAAAACGCCTTTTAACACGATAAATACATGTACGTGCTGCAATTGCGGTGGTCTTATGTAGTCTTATGTATGTATTTCGTAATTATGTAGTCTGCATTAATCAGGACTGCATAATTGACTTAGCAAATGTTTAGCGTTCAGACGCATGCTGCCAGGTATAGCTTTATAAATTATTTTTAATACAACCACGATAAATTTAAAAAGTTATGTAGTTAACCTGGTTATGTCTATTGTCGTTTAAACAATCAAATATTTGTTATCCACTGTATTATGCAGTCACATGATGGAGCGTTTAAAATGTAACGTTGATTTGTTGCTAAAATAAGCTTTGAGTGCATCTCACAACTATAAATGTGGCACGAAATCCACTTTAGACCTACTCTGCAGCGTAGCAAGGTGGACGTTCCAAAATTATCAGACTTCCCTTCGAAGGAGGGCAATCACACGGAGCTCGGGAGCAGTGCGTGGCTGCATTTCCAGGGGTTTGTTGTTCTTATCCCTCAGTTTTGAGGGAGTCATTTTGATCAGTCCAAATACAGGCAAGTCATTGGCGAGAAGTCGTCAATTACTCCTCACGGCCCCCACTGTTTGACTAGCTGAGGGGGTGGGGGTACCGAATAAGGGACTCCCTAATCTCTGTAGTTTAGTTCTCCTAGGAATACGGTGTACACGTCCATTACATCTCGTACACACTTTTACTTGCCATTGTTTTCGGCAAAGTCAACCGAGCGCGAGTGAATGGCCGAGGGGACCCCCTCACCCCACCCACCCCCCTCTCCTTTATCCCTCCATCCCCTTTTCTCTTTCTCTTTATGGCCCTAGCTCTTTTCTCTTCTATCGAAATTAGTAGGTCCATCACTCCAATCGTCCTTTTTTTCTCCCCGGTTTTGTTCTTCGCATCCGGGAGTTTGTGCCCACTCAGTCAGAAGCGATTGCTTTCATTGCCTTTAATTTTCTTTTAATTAGTATCGTCCAACCCTGCAACCGTCCTGTATTAGTACTTTTTCGCCGATCTAGAGCCCAATAGGAGGCACAAAGGGGGTGAGGGGAATCCATCATGGGATGCAAGCATGCAAAAATACAAATAACGAGAGAACTTGGACAAAAGCAAGCTTTTCAATCCACCAAAATTCGTTTACCAAAAGGAGATCCAATTGAAAGACGTGTATGAATATAGGTCTTAATTTTCAGGAATTTTCAGATCTGGGTAAAAATGTTATTCAAAATTGGGTAAACGTGGTTTATATTTGGTTAACGACCCACTTCGTAGTATATGTACACATCACAAATTACCATAAATGTATAATAAGATTATACGAGAATTGACTATACATTGCCAGGTTAGTAAGTCGGAATACATGTACACTTCCCAATTTACTTTAAAAATATTATAAGAATTATTTTCAAGAAAGTGAACAGTCTGTGTGTGCCAATATAATAAAACAGTCCAACACAATATTCATTATTGGGTTAAATTATTTTAGCTGATGATAATGAGGATAAGGGGACTTTCAAGAATTATGCCATCACTAAAGCGTGATTTTCAATCCTAAAAACGATGACATAATAATTGATCAAAAATATTTCTAGTTGATTTTCAACCCTAAAATTATTGATCTAATCATTGATCAAATATATTTCGAATTAAGTCAAATTGGGTAAAAGCGGTGTTTATTTGGATAATGGCCCACCTCGGAATACATGTACACATCACAAAACTTGATCACAAATGAATAATTTTAGCTCAGTTTCTTTAAAAACCCAATGATGACTCATTACACGTATTTGGACGACCCCCTTCAGTTTCGTCATCGTGTGTCATCACCACTCTAATATTATGACAATATTTGCACGTTTCTTGAGCTCCTCGTAAAACGTGAACGTGACGCCAATCTTTTTTAGCATTGCTGATGAATTGGAGCAAATCACGTGACAATATCCACTTGCGCGTTCGCGGTCTAAAACGGCGTTTTCGACGTGAAAATGAGCAAACTCACGTTCATGCATTTTACCGGCAATATTGAATTACTAAATAATTCGGGTAAAAAGGTACCCCCAAGACCATGAGACCCAACCTGGTTTTGCGGTCATTTTGTCAAATAATTTGGACATAATTTTATTAATTTTTAGAGGTTGCATCATTCTAAACGCGTTCTTTTATACATTAAATTCCAGGCCCGTCGCATGTTATACATGTATACATTGGGCTCTTGAATGCTCCCAATGAATGCATTTAAAAATCATTCGACGAGTGGTTATATAACTAGGTTAGAGTGTCCCACTTTGGGTCCCAATTGATATTTGTGTTTGCACTTGTCTAACAGACCGACTTCACTAATTGGACGACGTTTTCTCTATAATGATAAGGCGGCAGGCACGGTCGCAATTAGGAATAGGGGATACGAAATAGTTGGCGAGATGATGATGAGCCTCATTTTCATGCTGATTTATGGGCACGAGTCACTGACTTTTAAAAAATTCATCGAAAATGCCTCTTTTCATGAATACCGTGGAAATTTCCCATATAGACTTAACGAGCGTTTGAATAGACTCGTAGTGAATTGCACTTAGCTACCCATTAAAAATAATATATTTCTACGAATTACTTATGCGCGCTCGGAAGGCCGATGAAGGGATTTCCACTCGGGAGTTTTGATATATAACTGTGCACCAATCTTGAGTCTACTTAATTTGAACGCATCTCGCATACCTTAAGTTCATTTCGCCATAGTCTACAAGAGAAATGTGCTTTGTGTAATTTGCATTATCATCGCCTTAGTTGCGCCTTAATTCCTACATTTTCAAGCTCCTTTCCTTTTTTAATCTAAGAACATGTACACAGTGTAGTGACGTTTGCAATCCTGGACAAGTCAAGCTTACACTGCTAGGATTGGATTAGGTATATGTATGTACATTTAATGTACAGGTATAGAGATATACGTGTCACACGATGGGTCCGAAGTTTGTGTCCTAAGTGCTAAGCATGTTTGTAAAAGTATAGGGTGATATTATAAAGTCCTACCATCATTAACAAAAAATTTCTAAAAACTGTTAATTACAAAGACCAAAGTTTTTATTTCACGTAACACCTGGAAAACCTGGAAAGTCAGGGAAATTAAGGTCTGGAAAAGCCAAGAAAAATTGATTTACTTTGAACGTGTCAGGGAGTTACTGGCTTGCACAGAAATCAAGAGATAACCAGCTTCTCTGTGAAAGAAATTTAAAAATTTATCAACATTTACTGTTTCCTTGTGAACATTGTTTTCTATCTCCTGCTTATACAATAAGCAATAAATATGGAATTCCTTATATTAACTTGTCATTTTTGCGTAGTGGTCAGGGTGGTCAGGGAAATTTGTTTAAAACATGAAAAAATCTGGGAAAAGTCAGGAAAGCAAAACTTTCATCCATGGCGGAATCCTGCCTTAGGACTTCTGCAATTTTCCAAAATTTGTGCTTTGGCACTTAATTTTTGAAATGAGAGTAGGACTTTATGATCAAAATGTACCATGTATACGAAGCCTATAGCATTGTTATAACCCAAACTGTATTCCTGCTGTAAAATGCAAAATTGTAAACAACCCTGTTTGAAGACAAAATTCTTCCAATTTTTTTTTTGTTACTTTTCAAAATTTTAACATTGCATATATGGAACTAAGGTTATACACGTAGCTGCAAGCGCTGAATTTTGCATCACCTTTAAATGCGAGAACAAGCAGCGAAACTTTGGTCATTAAAAGATACTTGGAAAGTCCTCGTAATTCGGTGCATGCAATTAAGCACGGAAAAGTTTAATCAGCAATTGTGCAGCAATGTATATGATCAAGCAGGCATAAAAGCTACTTTCAGACAAAAACGTCCCCTTGTTTTTTTTTCTATTAAATATGATTAACGACTTACATTATTAAGAAGTTAGGTTTTTGCATGCAAAAACAGGGCCTCGCACGTTGTTCAGTTTCCGCTCGGCTAATTAAAAAATTAACGGCTGATTATGCGAAGAGTATTTAGGGTGTCACAACTGCTTTTATCAAAACTGCGAGCACTCGAGTATGAGCGAAATTACCTGAAATGCGATAAAAAAGCGACGAAAAGCGAGCACCCTGACAAGACTGCGAATGGGAGATACGGGGACTTCTTATAGCAACTTATAAACACTTTTAATGTCAGCAATATTAATCTGGAATCAAGGAGAAGAAAATCTTGTCATATTTTGTAGAGCCTATTATTTCGCTTATATCTTCCAACACATTTTCTCCCAGCTCGGATTTTTCATGCATTCGGAGCATTGAAGAGTATCATAAACAAATAGGTGATAAAAAACGCAGGAGTTTTGAACGGGTGGTGGGGGGGGAGTACGGGGGACCCCAGGGGTAGGGTATATGGAATAAGCTTTTATCAAGAGAGAAAATTTGAACTGAATTTCGCAGCAAAAACTTATCTCGCAGCCAAGTGATGATAGTCTCAAAGGAGGGAAAATGAGAAAAAAAGGTTAAAATCCCCCCCAGAAGTATACTATTTGTGGATTAAGTGGAAAACAGTCGCTAGGCCCATATAGCGTATATACGATGCATCTGATACAGGTTTAATTAAAAAGCCCTCCGTGTGGTTCCTCACAATAAACAGACGAAGAGAGTGCGTCGGGGCAGAAAATAAAAAATGCACGCTAGATTATAGCGAAATTGCGAGAAAAAAAATACACGGAGGTGCAGGCCTACTGTTTATAGTTTCGAGAAATCGATCTATGGTCCTACAAAATAAAGTTTAGGCAAATGACGGGCTTTTACTGTACAGTGTTTTTTAATAACAAAGTTGCAGCCGGATATAAGTTAACCTACATGCTTAATTTGTTATAAGAACAGAACATTATTTAAAGTAATATTGCTCCTTTAGAAGTATGTAATGTATGCCTTATACTCTAGAAGGCACATTATACCCTGCTGTCATAGAAACAGCCAGAAAGTGGGCTTCTCCTAACGGCTCATCGGCTTGCAGTGATTGCCTGACGGCGGGGCAGCTAAATAAAGAAATCGTTTTTAGGTTAGTTTAGGTTTGGTTAGGTCAGGTTAGGTACAAGAAACGAAACAAAACAAAAAAACAAAGAAAGTAATAAAAAACTAAATAATAAAAAACGAAGAAAGTTAAAAAAAAGTAAAGAAATAAAATAAAAAATAAAAATACCAAAAAAATGCATAAAAAGGATAAATTGCGACAGCTAGGACATGTCATATACATATACAGGAATTTTTTTTCACATTTTGAGCAGGGAATGCTGTATTGTATATCTGAAGAATAATTTGTTTCTAAATATAAATTTCTTGTTCCATGTGTTAAAAAAATGTGTTTTGAAGACATTTGAAGAGTTTTGAAGACATCGTCATATTTACCTCTTTTAATAATTGAAAATCCTGAGTTTTCTGCCTCATTAAAAACGTTTATTAAAAATTTAATGTACTTCGAAGTTTTTAGGGTACTTTGAATACATTATTATGTCACATCATCATTAGACTAATGATGACGAATGATGACGAATGATGACATAGGGCCGCCAAACGATGATGTCTTCATTTCCGTTGCTGTTTTATTTACCATTGTGTTAAGAAATCCAACATTTGTAATCCAGTTTTACAACAACAACAGCAAAAGAGTAATTTCGCAACAACAATAAAATTCGCCTTTGACGTTTTTTTTTTACAAAACACTTTTCGTTACATTTATTGGCTAACATTTATCATTTCTGATGTAATTTTCGGAATAAGCTCTCCCAATTCAAAAAAACATTTTGGGAAATCATTATCATTCTTATCAGGTGTACAGGAAATAATGGCAATGCTGACATGGGAGTGTCTCAAAATCGTGTAAAAGTGATGACGTAATATTTGAACGATCCCCTTGTAGCATAATATCATGAGAATTTTTCAAAAGTTTAATATTGGACATACAGCTGTATCAATTTATGAAGTATGGTGTAAAAGTGATGACATACTGCAATATTTGAGCGTCCCCTCGTAGCATAATGTCAGGAGAATTGTTCAAAAGTTTAATATTAGTTATGAACTTTATGATGAGAATTTAAAGCATTGGGTGCCATGAGTGTTTGCCTACAGTCAGGGGCCCCTGAACGAGACGATCCTCTAAAAACAACTTTATGTGCTTTTGGCATGGAAGTGAATGGGCCTCGTTCGTCCAAAATGGCAGGAGTTATTAGCGGAGCCGTTTTTATATCATTTTAAATCGTGTATCATAAAACAAAATTAATGATATACGAGCTCCGTGCCACTTGTTCGAGTTTTATGGACCCACGTTTCCAAACAGCGGAATGGGGCCCTTAAATTTTATCCCCTTTATTTCATTTTTTCCTCTTCCCGAGACGTTTGTTTTTCGTGTATCAAATTTAAAGTGGGGAGCTGGGGCTCGTCATTAAACTCCATTGAAAATTTGTAATTCAAAAACTCTCGTATTTTTTTATTTCCTTCTTCTCCTTCTCGTCGCCTTCCTAACAGTCGTTACTACTTCTTCCCAAATCCCATATCGTAAATGTAGGTCTCAGCTCCATCCATGTGGCTTTTTTATATTTTATTTTTTTCTCTCTCTTTCTCCGCTTCTCCTTCTGAATCTCCTCCAAAATGTGTAACATTTGGATGAGGAACTCGTCCGTCAATTTCACGATGTTATTTTCGCTCCAATGGCTTTGCTTCTCATTAGATATATATCTGGGAGTCTGTTCCTACTATGATATCCGCGTGTGAATTCCGCATGTTAAAAATGAGCCAAGCTCAAATTGGAGCCGCCTATAGATCGCTCAATAAAAAACAGGAGAGACCGAGAAATGAAGGAATCACTTTTTATACTCAACTTAAATATATGGGTACCATTCGTGTATACCAGCCCTGGAAAAAAAAAACGTCTAAACACACGAGGCTCGTCCGACAAATACTTGCTTGACTTTATGACAGTCTGTGCTACATGTACGCGCATGCTTCAGTCTGAGACCGATCTCTAGCTAACTGGCGAAGATTAGCTTGTCAGGAGGTATGGGGCATATCCTGGTCCACTTAAGGAGGTATGGGCGTATGGGTATGTCGGGCTTGGAAAAATGGTTTCCACAGGCATTCGATATGTTTTCTGCATTACTGAGCTTACGTTTTTGCCAGACTTTACTTGTATTGTGATGCCAAATAGGGGGGATTTCCCTCATTATAAAATTCAAGCTGTAATACGATATAATCCCTACTGCTGCCCTCTCCGCCATAGTCACATTGAGAAAGTGGGCTTCTTCTAATGGCTCGTAGGCTTGCAGTGATTGCCTGGCGGTTACGGGCAACACCAACAACAACGTAGGGAACAGCTATGGACAGGTGTCATTCTAATCTTCATGGAAATAAGATTGAAAAAGGCATCTTCTGTGGACATTTGGAGCGGGGCTATATTGTCCAAAATTAATTGAAAAACTGTTTAAAACTTGTCCACTCTTACATGTAGGGAACGTTTCCTATGAAACCTGGTTTCTAGAAACAAATTGCCTCAAATGGGTTCACACAATTTTGGCAAGGACACATGTATCAGGAAACATTGATGGGAAAAAGGCCTGACATATTTCGTGAAACATGGTTCTATTCCAGAAATATTGAAACATACTGAGAAAATCTGACAAGGCTTGAACAATATTTATTTTAATTTTAGACAACATAGCCCCTGTTCCAAATCTGCACAGAAAATGTATATTTTAGTTCTTAATTGCCTAGAAGACAAGAATGACACCTGTCCATAGCTTTTCCTATGTTTCGATGTTGTTTTGAGTTATTTGTCTTTATCCGGACCTAACTGACCTAAAATGTTAATTTCTTCATTTAGCTACCCCTAACCGTCAGGCAACCACTGTTAGCCTACGAGCCATTAGGAGAAGCCCATATTCTCATTTTTGTCTATGGCGAAGCAGGGGTATATTGTAGTACAACTTGAATTTTTGTAATGATTGGTCCTTGTAACTTTGACAGTTTTTTATTAATTAATTTTTGTGATGAGGGTATGACTATGAGATCGTAGTTATTCTTTGAAAAACTAAATGTTGCTTCGCACCCAAGTCTATGGGTGCTTGTCAAGCCTATCAAAGTTTGTATTTCTTAGAAAAAAGTCTAATAATGATGTTCAAAGTGGGGAATAAAGCAACTCAGCGCATCACAATTTTTGCCCCAAGTTTTTTCATAATTTATCACGTCATAAGAAGGCCTCCTAGTCATGAAATCTTGCATTTTTACTCAAATGCATTTATAATTTCGACGTATTTATCATTCCCCAACGCTGCTCACTCCGTCTTAATTCCCCAGACATCTTCATGCAGATGTCTGCGTGTTCCACACGCTGCTAATCCATACTTACATCAATTCCGAGATATTAAAAGCCCATTTATTCGCACGACGCCATTGTGAGCGTTACGAGCGTGTCACTATAGGCGGCGCTGGGAGCCTGCCCAGCTGCCTGCAGAGCGTCCTGGACAGGCCAAGATCTCCTCCACGGCATCAGCTGCTTCGCTTCCACGCTGTTTTGTATTTGCGGATAATGGACCCATGTGTATTGGTTTATCGAACCCCATTCTTATTCATATCAGTGTCCATATCGGGGATTTTGGTGGTCACATGGGTGAGCGAGTGTAATGGACACTGATTGTTCCTGCAAATACGTGCCCTTCTGGAACACATGTCCCGTTCCCAGCTTGACATCGGTCCCATGCCTAAATCCGCATCGGCAATAACGTCACACGTAAGATTTTACGTTTTTTTTTCTTCTCTCCTGCCCTTACGCTATATTTGTATAAAGTCTAAAGACCTTTTATTGGATCGTCCCCTCCCCCTGACGCCTCTGCCTGCAGATTGGATTAAGCATAGGTCTTACCCCATTGACATTTGATACACTCTGAGTAGTGGATGTTACGAGAGTTTTTCATCTGTTCGGTAATGCCCAGATCAGCGCCGCCAGGGGTCAACTGCGGGGTCACGCATTTTCGCGGCCCCTAAACCGTTTAGAACCTGCGTGGCGGCGCTAGGGCTTTAAGTCGAAATCAATCCGTTTACATATCTCGCCCACTCCTACATGTTGAAGCTACTGAACAGCATCCATTAAGACTAACCATAGTCAAATTCACTGCAAGCATGCATGATTTTAAGTTTTTTTTGTTTACCAATGCAGGGCTCCCGCTTTCTAGAAAGTCAGGAAAAATCAGGGTACCTCAGGGAAATAATTGTTAGGCAATATCAGGGAGTTAACGAAAATTCGTGAAAATGTCAGGGAAATTGAGATACCTGTAGTTTGCATCAGTTAATTGATTTATCATCCGCTTTTATAAAAATTTAAGATAAAATCCATAGTTTTTATAATTTTTCAAAAAAATGTCATGTAAAATATAAGGGACATGACTGAAAATTTGTCAGGCAATGTCAGGGAAATCTACTGGAGAATTTGAGTGGGAACCCTGCAATGTCAAAGTCCAATATTACGACCTGTACAGTGTTGTGTTCCACAACAAAAGTCCTACATTTTAGTGATATTACTCTATGCCTTTCAAGTCACGATACATTTAATCGAGTTGGATGAGTTGTAAATACTGCAGTTGGAATACTGTACTGTGGAACAATGCAGAGTAATTGCAATTTTTTCGGTATAATTGATGGAACACTAAACTACAAGCTCATATTTTTCCAGTCCATGCGTTTGTACTTTGCTTACAAATACTTGTACACGTTAATGGAATAGGCCCCTGGTTCCAATTTACAAGTTTTAAAGGACGATATTGGTCTAACAACAGTTAATTTAGGACTAATAAACTTTTCTGTGATTTTTGTTCGAATTTCTTGTATGGAATATTGCAGCACAGCCTAGCGCCAGGCGTGGTAATCTGCATATTTTAGCACGTGTCAAAGCCTTATCAGCATTGGGCTTATAGCCCTCATCGCACTGTCCAATTCTGTAATTGATATGCATAATTCAAGCATTTCATATCAAGCAATACATGTACATGTATTCTGACAATTAATGGAACATTGTAAAGTGTCAGTCTGATTTTGGGAACACGTTTGTGTTAATACGCAGGTTTTGGTCCATAATGTCATTTAGCACGCATGAAAAATTGCCACAATTTCACCAATTTTCCGTGCATGATACACGCCATTTTGAACTAAAACTGCCTATTAGTGCAAAAAAATGCACAAAATCTGACTGACCCTTGACAATATTCCACTTGTGAGAAATGGTGCCGTCAGGAAAATTTGGGGGCTTCACTGCAAAGCTGTACTGCGGTACCAACAATTCAAAAAAAATCGCAGAAACCATTACCAGTCCCAAATTAACCCTTTTTTTACTACAACTTTCAAGCTGTAACTAGGCCTCTAAAAATGCTTATTAGGAATGAGGAAGTCAATACTAAGGCCTCAATGTCCAACGTCAATTTGGACATCAGAATCGGTTGCTCAATGACCAAGTTCCCATAACAGCTGTTTTGAGATTCCCCAAAGATTTTCATCACAATTTGCATGTAATAAGTAGGACCGCCCTGTACGCTATGCACTGCAAGGGGCCCCAACCTTATTGGGGCGAGGACCATATTACAATGTTCAGTATGGATCAAAAACTGTTGTGTAATATTAATAATTAAGGAAATTGAACAACGTAAATTGGTACCTTTTTGTAAGGTTTACACGTAGGTGTTGGATGTTTTAGGGCCCCATAAAGCACGACATGCATGCACGTGCGCCGAACATGCTCAATAAAATCTCTTATGAAATATTTCATCCATGGATGAATTTTCGCAACATATTTTTGCAAATCATTTAAGTGCAGCGGTACGCATTCTGATGTCAGAGATGAATTATGGCTCCCAGCTCAATTTTGGCACGGTCAAGTCTGGCTCAGATAGGGGTGCGTGTGAGCACCCTCGCCAGAAACACGCATGCGTAATAATTGCCTTATTGGGTCTAATCAAGCGTGGACGTCATTGTTTGTTTGTTTTTGGGCCCAAATTGCCGATAGTTTTCTGGCCAAAATATTACACGTGTAACCCCTTGTCAAGGGGGGCTCGGACCAGGGAGATATTAATACCCAAATGGCTCCAACAATGGGCACCGCACGATGTATTCCTGAAGATAAGGTCCATCATGCATCAGAAGGCCCTTTTTGCCTTCACATGCATGCCTGTCGTAAATGGGCAATGGAGCGGAATGTGGGACATGAAAACGTGCTGTTGCTCAAAATTAATGTGCTAGCCCATGACAAAGATGTCCGCCATGGCGCTCTGACTAATAGACCCTCGTTGAAAACCACCCTCGACCCTCATCTGTATTAGTGGCTACATGCATTAATGGGCGCTAGAAGAATGGCCCCATTGTGAGACTGCCTGCCCCAAAATGAATATTGGTTATATCCAGCTGCTTTTTTTCAAAGCAATCAATTTATTAGCGAAATTTACATGCGCCGAAGCATGCGGGGGTCCCCGTGTTGATTTAGAGAACATGATTTTACAATGACTGGACATTGTTTTGCGTGGGTGGTCGAAACCCTTACAACGAAATTACACGTTGAAAACTTAATGGATATATGGATAATGCACGTTTAATATTTTATGTATGTGTTGTGTTTTTATACATAAAATTATGAACTCTGTACATGTTTATTTACATGTAAAATATGTTCACGTGATACTTGGGTTGAAAACCGTGTTAGGCAATGGGTTGTACCATCCTGGAAATTCAGGGAAAGTCAGGTATGAGCAAAACGGTCCGAGAAAATCAGGGATGAGTAAAATGGTCAGGGAAATTCAGAGATGAGTAAAATGGTCAGGGAAAGACACAATTTTTTTTGCTGTTAAGTCAGGAGGGAAAGACAAGGAAATTTCTTGCGAATAACATACGAGCGTTAATTTTGTAAAGAGGTCAACGGCACCATTTTCAAAAAAAAAATTCTCTTAATTATAAATATTGGAAAATTACATTCTTCTAAAAAAGTAGATTGAGCTCCATTATGATTTTTTTGAATTTTGAATTTCCTTGTATGATGGAAAAATTTAATTTATTTTTAAAAAGCCATGGAGATTTACTTGATTTGGTCAGGAAAATGATTTTCTAAGTTTCAGTCTGAACTTTGTAGGTAAATATATTAAAGCATTACTGTAAAAATTCAACGGTATTCGATGGGATTTTCCCATTGGAGTGATAATGCAGCTGGGCACCTTCCTCAGAATTGAGCTAATACAATTCAAAATTAAATCAAGTAAAAATGCGATTGTGCTCATTTTCGAATGCGTATTTATGTAAGATTGAATCATAAATTCTTTTCAATAATATTAATATAAATTCAATATAATTTAAGCTATATTTTACCGTGTTTTCGGTAAAGTATACCCAAACATACACCACGAATTCTCAGTGCATGCGCCAGCGCAGCACCATTCACCGTGAAGATTGTTTACAAAATTAACATTTAGCAATTAACAGATCCTAAGCATGCTACTTCAACGCCTAAGTATGCTGATTTAAAAATTTGCATTTTTAAGGTGAGGTGTTCAAAGCAGATTTATGCGACCCAGTTTTTCTTTTAATCAAAAAAAAGTTAGCTAAAAAAAAGTTCCGCACAGGCAGTATCTCATGCAAATTACAAGCATAAGAACATGCAAACAACGTGACGCGCAAGAGAAGGCAACGTGAATCTCATGATACATTTTTTGCACGTGATGAGGCACGTGCAAAACGGTCGCGATTTTCTGCTCCATCTAGTGGGCAATGTGAACCTTCGCTCCTTTGGGTAGACCTTAAGTATATGTAAATTACTCTACATAAGAATGTGTTAACACGTTCCATGACCTTGTGACTGATATGCCTACCTAATTGCACACGGCATCACCTCAGCCGACTGACATGTTTTTACCATGTCTATCAGCAGCCGATAACATGGTAAATCACGATTTCAAGAACTGTTGGGAGGAGGCAAGATTTCCAAGTTGAGGTGTGTCAAGGGGTGGGCAAGTTTCACGATGGCACCTTTGATAGCCAAGCGTTAATAATTCGAATGACGGCAAGGGCCTGAGAAATTTCCGACTGACTTGGAATGAAGAAAAGTCGCGTTTCACAGGTGATGGAGACTCTCCCTATTTTCCGTCTATATGTCCCTTTCCTTTTTCCTCTTTCTCATGCAGGATGTTTCGTCTCTATGGGCCCATACATCCTTTTGGATGTTTCAGTTTGGCTCCTCATGCAAAGCAATCATTTTTTTTTGCTGAATATGCCTCGCTGGCTTTCTGATTACATTGATTTTTTTCCCCCTGCGTGCATATTGTTATCGTGATATCCAGGACGGAAATTGATTTACGCAGGACCATATATCTCCGGCGTTTTCAAATTTTATAAAAATGTCGAGGTGCACACATTCCTTCGCACTGCCCATGCCCAGGACCTAACCCATATAAACGATGCCATGCGAGCTATCAAATTTTATAACCTATGTTGGAGAAATTTGAAATCAAAGTGACATTTCTAACACTTCATCTGCTAACTTTCTTTACCTAAGCATTTCTAGATATACATAAGAGAACAGGTAAAAATTATGAATTATGGTATTCTACATCATGTCTAGCAACTGCTCAGCAATTGTTTCTCGTGTGTTTTCTTCACCGAAGCGTTGCGAGAATCTCTAAATAATCCATACGTACAGTATATTAAAAGAAACAATGTGAAAACAGCGAATAATGTATTTTTCTCGTGTATTTTTCTTTACCTAAACATTGCTATAAATACATATGATGACATACCAAAATTATGTAACTTTTGGTGTTCGAAAACATGTTTAGCTTATACAGTTCAGAATTTCTTGAAATTATCCGCTAAACGAATTTATTATTTTGGAATATAACTTATGTAGTCTAATGTATAGCAACAAAATTATACCATTTAAAAAAAAAAAAAAACTATGCATAGGGCGACTATACTGCAATTAGTTTTCGTGTATTTTTGAGACTAAAATAGCGCATACATGTATATTTCTTAGAATTTTTAAACATCTATTACATGTGCGATAAGGATGCATGGCCATTAAGTTTAGTTCCTTTGAACAGGGATGGTCATATTATCATTATAGCATCTTTTATTGTTTGAGTTTGCTATATCAGACTCAAAAATTCAAGTTAGGTGCAAAAAGAAATACAAATTTGCCATTTAATATACAGTCAGCATAATACTTGTAACTGTTGGCAATCGATTGTATTTCTGGGAACATTTTTCCAGTTGCAACGCCCTCCAACGTGATAGACCGATCAATATTTCTTTCTCCACCTAAAGGAGGACGAACAAGGACCTAAAGGCCCTTCATTGGTGAGATTGAATTCTGTGTTGTGTGAGGGGATTCAAACCCAGGGCTAAGAGCTTAAAATGGAAGCATGCATGCTCGTCATTCATTGAAGAAGTCTATGCCCTATAGCATGTTGTCATTATCGTAAACATACGGAACTTAGACAGCATATTAATTTAACTTATTTAATGCACTTTTTAATATTTATTACATTAACAAATTTTTGCCTAGATTTGCTATACTGCATGACAATTTTGGTTTTCATTGAAATGCAAACAAATTAAAGCGTTTCAATTATTAACATGAATACATGTACAGTAAACTGTACACAATTACAATTTTTATGGAACCATGTTCGTGTTCATCATTTTGTAATGTGCCTTTTTTGGAAATACTGTATGACTTAGAAAATCTATGGTATATGGGATGAATAAAATTTACTAATGCAAATTTGCTGATAAAATTAACATGGTATTGTATTGCGGTATATACAGTGTATACATGTGTAAAAACACATTCGTATCTTTAACAATAACGTGCATGAATCGCTATGGCTTAATAAAGAATTTAATTTGATTTAACATTATCGCAAAATTCAAAGTAAGACCACCACAAATATACTTTATCCATTGTGCAAATCAAATCTACAGAAGTTTAAATATAACTTAAAATACTTTACAACAGAGTATTTTTTTGGATCATAAACCAATTTGGATTTCGAATAAATCATAAAAAGAATTTGTTATATAAAATTGATTACTAAAGAAATGTACTTCTGCAGTATAATGCATGGTATAAGCAAATACTGTAGAAATCCCACATGTTCTATTAACGCTTTTGAGAAAGGGTTTTTAACATGTTAAATAATTAAAACTTATTAGTTTGTATGGATTTTATTAAAAACCAGACTTCTCGGGCAGCATTCGGGAATGCTAGGCAAAAAATTCTTAAACTTGATTTCAATCCATGGGAAGGTTATTCGCAGTATGTCAACAACGTTCATGTGATGTGAACCGACGTCATTACAGATTTTGAATTAATTATCCAAATGAAAGTTGGTTTGTAGATGTATCGCTGTTGCGCTCACCTGAATTACCGTGAATCCCTGTGGGTTTCTGAATCTCGCATAAATTGTTGAATGCATCTTGGATGCATGATGGATTTCCAATTAAAAATTCGGAAAAATTTGACGAGGCAGTGAGATCTCCACGTAAATTGAAACCATGTTGGAAATGAAATGAGTTGCCACTTGGGAATAAGCGGTTGCAAAATGCATTTTCGTCATTAACCACCCATGCATGCATGGGGATGGATGCATGCATGGCGATCAATGAACCATTAGGTATGCGTATACAGCTAAATGCATGTTTCTCAACGTGATGTTATACAACATCGGAAATATGGTGGTCTTGAGTGAAATTTATACAAGCTTGTCTCTGAAAATGTTCAAATTGCAAAAACACGTTTGTCGTCAAGCTTGCAAATAGCACATGTACTGTAATAGTCACATCTATGTCATTGTAAGTATGACTGGCATGGGTTAAAATTCCAGAAATACACGTTCAATAAATTTACTGTAAAACTTTTTAGGTCTTACAAGGGTTTAATTTATGGAAACAATTGATTTCAAATTGAGGGTCCCTATTCACAAAATCCTTTTTGACAAAACATCTTAAAGTGTTCGAAAACAAGAAACCTTCATTTTTTAACTGAAGATTTTCACAGAAATTTCATCATCATTTCGTAATACTCCGAATCGAAAACCTTTCCAATTAAACGGCGCTTTCTGTTAATACTCTGCATGGTGTTATGGTCGAGCCAAAGAAAAACGCATCATTTTTTGCTCTTCCTATTAGTAGCATTAAAGTCAATGAAGAGTGAAACCTCATTAGGCCAGGAGTGATGAGCAATGCGTAAGATAAAAAACGAAAAAGCGAATAATGAGATGGGGGAAACGCCTAATATAATTATTGCACAAAATAAATTATGGCAGAAATGCTATTTTGCAGTCTATAGGCTGCTCCTCCTGAATTTTCCGTGTTATCGAAGGGACTCTATACCTTATTTTCTGTCGCTTTTCCATCAGTGCACATTGGGATGAAATTTGAAGCTGTCCTAACTCGATTCATTCTGGGCGAATATTGAAATGGCCTAACCCTAAAGCTCACATGTGGCGAATCCTGATTTAATTTCGTCGTAATTACGCTTAAGTAAAATTGCATTTGCCACATCACGAGGTAAACCAATAAATGAAAGCGCCAGATAGGGGCTGCAATGGCGTGTATTGGCGAGGCTGGAAACACATGTACATTGGAGCCACGATAGAACTAGCCAGGAAATTAAAACATCTATATAAAGGGGTCCGTTGAAGCAAGACGGAATTATCGTTAGCTTAATTGTGTTTAGTCAACAAGCCATTGCCTGAAGCGGCCATGGAGGCAACATGGGGTTCTGGAAATGATCTGGTCAAGTCTCAGACCTTGGCCAATTCCTAAGCTAGGCCGAAATTTGGCCAAGATTCTTCTGGAGAAAATGCTGTTGACGTTATAACAGATATTTCGGAGGTTCACTTATAAAATAATCAAACGTATATTTTTGATTTCCCAATATCCGTTTAGATTAGGCATCTTAACTGCCATTCATTGTAGCACGTGGGCTATTCTGAACCATAAGTGCCAAGATAATTGAGTTTGGTTTTACGAGAATAAGAACAATAGCACTTGGCTACATATATATTTTCATGGGGTTTTGCGGTTTTCGATGCTGGTGCATGTGGCAATAAAAATTCAGAATAATAAGCATAGATTTTCACATAGAGTTTCACACTCATTTTCCTTTTTTCTTGGTCATAATAAATTACAGAACGATATATCGTTTTTTGCCTCATAATCTTCATTTATATTTATTAGTTGCATGCTCTTGCCATAGCTTTCCCAAACCTGGGCAAATTACCTGAAATTGGGTAACGATGCACCTCGTAATACGCATTAAACTGTATAAGATGTGTTATTGTGTAGAATAGGAAGTATACTCTGTGTACCGATTATCTAAAACTGCCTAAAAAAGTACACAATGTATATTTGTTAAAAGATTGTCATTTTTGCTGATAGCATGATGAATAGTTTATCTAAATTGGGCAAAAGGAACTTTCAGGTTAGCTTTTTTGGGTAACGATGGATAAAGTTTGAAAAGCACTATTAGGGATTCCCTGGTATTTTTTTTTTCAAAGAGAAAAAATTCCCTGATATAGTTTCCCCAAATTTTACATTTCTTCATCTATGGTTAAGAGTACAAATGGTAGTAACCTAAAAAAAATTTCTTAATAATAAAATATGTAAAATCTCAAAATGCGTTGAGGATTCCCTGATTTTTTTCTCAATTTAAATATTTAAATCCCTGGTTTATTTTTGAACGAGTAACAATAGTAGCAGCTTAAGAAATTGTCCTTGATTATAAAATGAGTAAATTCCTACATCTAGTCCTACATCCATTATTCGCAACGAGTAAAGTAGTAGCAGGTTAAGAAAATTACCTTGATTTTAAAATAAGTCGTGCCGTAAGGGATCCCTAATATTTTTTTCCTCAAATGTTAACTTCGATCTTGAATTTTTTAAAAGAGTACAATTAGTGGCAGCTTAAAAAACATTGTCATTGATTACACATGTACATGTACCGGTATGTCTAAAAAAAATGTCGAAATTTCCTATGTACCTTGATTGTTAATGAACTGATTTCTCAACGACTCTGAGCGGTGGCGCCATCTGTGTTCCGCACTGATAGCGACGTGGGGGAAAATTGAGGCCGTTATAAAGGGGCGTTCCAGTCTCCCGCAGTGCGATCTCGATGGTGCATATTTTGAAGGGTCTGCCATTTAGGGTCCATGAATCCAAAACAGGGAGCCAAGACAGGAGGAAGTGCGTTTCTGCCCCTGATGATTGATTAAGTCGGACCTAAAATCAATGGGTCAGCCTTTTATTTTTGGGGATCCCAACTTGGGTGCCTTCGTCCACTTTCGAGGCTTTCATTTTGACAAGTCGAAGAGGGCCCTTTGGAAATGACCCCCGCCAGTGCCCCGCCCCGTCGCCAGGTAGCCCCATAACAGCCACTTCACCTTTTTCTGGACCTTCAGTGTTTTTCATTGCGGTTTTCGTAGGGCCATATATCCTAACCATGTTAGCTTTGGCCAGCATGTCCATTGTCCGTCCTTGTTAGCTTCGTACTCGAGCCTCGATTCTTCTCCTGGACAGCTCAAGTAGCTCCTCGCCAGCCACAATGTTTTTCCCAGGTGCAAGGGCCGGTGGGCGTAACCGGAATCCCCGTCTGAGTCATTAATTTCCCAGAGGTTTCCTTTCATTTTTTCCCGAATTTCAAGTTCATCCTTTCCTTTGCCAACTGTCCACTTCAGTTTGGTCGGCCCACCACTTTTCATGAGTCCTCCTGAAGCGTTGATGGACGATCGGAGGTTTTGCTCTTGAATATCATGAATTCTAAAGTGCTTGCCATTGATCTGGGGCGGGGCGGGCCCGTTGCAACCCTCCGTGGTTTCTTATACCTTTCTTGAAAATCTTTAAAAAAAAAAATGTTTTCTTAAATCTTGGTGAATGATGTTTTCTCACCCCATTTTTTTTCCAAGTTCGATGCTGCATGGGCCATATATCCAATGTATGGTGGCCGTCCATATGGTGTTATGGCGAAATTTCTCCTCCAGTCTGTAAAGATTAATTAGAAATTAATGTAATTATTGGTGAGCCTACTGAATCTGAAGATTATCGAGTTAACTAGAAATTATCGTATACATGTGAGAACCGCAAGGGTTCTTCAATGTGTCCTTGGTGTCATGTCAAACTTTTACGAATTGTCATATAGTATTTACTGTTTGTGAAAATTTATCACAAATAAATTTCGATCATCGTTCAATATTTCGCCGCAATTGTGCAAAAAGTAAATCGCGTTTACTGATGATATGTATTCTGTTTTCAACATAATTTACCAATAGGCTAACTACAGTAAAAGGAACGATATACTAGTGCATGTGGCTCCATCTATTGCAGAGCAATGACATTTAATGATTCTATAATACACGCAGACGTATAATACATATAATTAATAAACAATAATATATGCAATATAACAATATGTTATATGTCAATTATAAAATATATCATAAATAATGTCTTCTAAAAATTCCAGAAGAAAAAGATGAGTTTTGAGATGCATTATATGAAATGCATCTGACAATGCAAGGACAAGCAAGGTTTCAATTGAAATACACGTCGCTTTTAGAATAATTGAATGCATTACATCGTTAAATGCATTTAGCCATGCATTTCCTAATTTAACGCAGTGGAAATACATTTTAAATACATTTCCAATGCATTTACTTTCAGTATGAGCTATAGTGCAATGTTTCTTTGAATTTTATGCCTATAGCAATTTGCAAAGTTTCATTTTGTAAGAAAAATACATCATAAATACCATAGATAAATAAATGACTGTTTATTTGGTAGTTTATTTATCTATGTAAATACGGTACATGATGCACTGTATAGATGCTCATTATGGAACGATTTTTGAGGAGACTGGCTGTGGTGGTTCGACCATGGTATCATGAACTTCACTAAAGCCGCGTTCTCACGAGTCAACTTTTGTCGATCAACAATTATCGATCGACAAATGTTGATCGAGAATTGTTCAAAATTCGAATTAGCAAAATGCGAAAATTCGAATTCGTGCGCGTGCCAATTTGGAATTTTGTTCGTTCACGTGCTCGAAATGGAACGACTTGAACAAGTTGAAAGGTTTTGAAAGATCAAAAGTTGAAGGATGGTCAACTTTGTTCGATTCAACAAATCATTGATTTTTTTCCTTCTTTCTTTTCTTTTTGTTTTTTATAATACATTTGTGTTTCATATTTTTCGTGTTAAATAATGGTTAATGTAAATGTTCGAGGCCATGCAAACAAGTTCTATTTTGAACTTCGGCCCCTACTACTAAATAAACTAATTTAACGCTGAGTCAAGTCTGTTGTAAGCGTGTTCTCACGTTTCAACTCGCTTTCAACAGAAAGTTGATCGACAAAAATTGACTCGTGAGAACGCAGCTTAAGGGGATGGAGTGGGGAGTAGTATAAAAAACTTTTTAACTTATTCTGACGTCGTGATCCGTTGATCTGGATTATTTCTGACGGATTTGGGCTACGCTGAAGTGGACGATTTTTTTATGGACGACCCCCGAGACAAGTCCCACCATGAGTCTCACCCCGTCAGTTCGCAGTACGCATGCAGTAAAACTGTCATTTTCCCACTTCGCTGATGGCCATCTCCGTTTTTCCTGAATCATGAAGTGCAGGCTGCGCAGCACCCCTGGCGAGGGTCCAATGTCCCGGATTGATGGGCGCCACGTGGCCCGAGTTAGGTCTCAGGAAGTATCGCAGTTTTCAGCGTGAATCGTATCGTGGATTAAGCATCCGTGACGGCGAGGGGGTCCCCCCGTCCCGTGCGGAGGGTCTCTACGAAATTATAGGCGTTAATGATTCGGCGGCACCCCCACCCCCACCCTAGGCCCGGATCCTTAGCGAGGGTGTGGGGGAGGTGGATGATGGAAGGGGGCAGAATGGGGTATGCGAGATATGCCAAAACGCCTTTTGTTCGCCAAAGGAACCCCCGGTATTTAGATAAGGTTCGTTTTGGGTTCACTGAGCAACTTTTCCGTATCGACATTATGGAAATGGCGGAGGAAGACGACGTCTCGGAACTCCGCTCTTCTGGCGCTGGGGACGATGGGAAAAATCGATCCATCCGAAGCGACCTCCTTCTGTAAGGGCCGAAATCGAAAGAGGAGACAACCTCCCTTATTGGGCGTCCTCAGGGTCGGTCCTTGCTGGAATTTCAAAATCGAGTTTTGTGAAAGGTTTTTTTGATGAAAAATCTTTAGCCCTATGCCTGTTTGTCCAATACGACTTTGGTTCATCTTCAATATACAATTCTGATTATGCCAGTTTGCGATTGCAAACAAATGAAAATACATGTACAAACGAAAACTTTCTAGTTATATATCGGTATACAGGGGCCAAATTTTGGACTTTCACAACGTTGTGTTTTTCTCAGGTTGCATTTTTTAATTGGCTGCTTCAAAATTAGCCACACCCACCGCTTTTGTGATTTTGCTGCGGTGGGCGTGACTAGCCAATCAAAAAATGCAACCCGAGAAAAACACAACTTTGTGAAAGCCCTAAATTTGGCCCCAGCGTTCCTCAACTTTGAAAGCGTCTAGAAATTCATCCAGAAAACGTACATACAGTTTTGGTAGAGGTACCATTGTGACGCCCTGTATAGCTTTAGTCCTTAATTCTTGAAAATGAGGATAACTAGTCCAACTAGTCCATTGGTCTTCCGAAAGATTTTCTTGACGTTGTAAAAGTAAAATTAGAAGCACCCTTGAAAATGAGGATACCTACAGTGCTATATTGCAATAAAATGATAATTACATGTATGTCATAGCAAAATACTTGGAAGACGGAGGGGCTTAAAATCCATCATTTGTGCTCTAGTTCTGCAGATCACGTCACATGATTACGTTCATTTTGGAAGATTTTGAAAATCGCTAAAAAGTTTTGACAATGTTTTAAAGTCCCCTTGTGGGTAATAAAAAATTGACACGATTGGCATTAAATGTCAATTGTAAAACTGGAAATGCATTATAATAAGTTACCCGTCCGTAGTGAATCGTACATGCATGGCTCCTGAAACTTAGACAGTTTTGCCCAAAATGACCAATTGTGACTTCAATTATTTCCTACGCAAAACCTTCCGTGCATGCACCTGATGGGTGACGTTGGCAACTTAGTGGTATACAGTACCTGAACAATGCGAAAACGTAGGCATGCGATATGTCTAGATTTGTGCATTTTCGCATTGCCCAACATTCTGAGGTTGTCTGCAGTCAGACAGTGCACCCTATAGTGAGCTCCATGAAGTCCAAACATTCCGATCGTCAGTGCGGCCCCATTTTCTCTCCATTATCCGCACGTTCGTATCTCTTCTCTATTACTCTGCCCCATGTAGATGAACTAGGCATAAAACACAAATAAAAGGGCCGTATCGTCACGGAAATTCCGGTTTCAAATAGTTGTTTCTGTCGTCAGTCATTTGTCCGCACTCGCTGACTCCTCGCTCCACTGCATCCGGATGAATTTGTTGGGGAACTTCCGCTCTCGCTCCTGCTCATATCTGGCAAAAAGATTGCTCTATCTGCATGTAATTACACATATGGACCATAAATACAATATGGATGAAAGGGACCCCTTTCAGACACCCCCACCCCCTATACGCTCCCTCGATCCCATGGCAAGTTTCTCGATTGGCTGCATGCGTGCGCTTTTAAAAATCCTAACGTGTACAAAAGTTTTCTAACTTTTCTGAACAACGAAAGTTATACTCGAACTTGTATTTTGAATACAGCCCTCGTATTTTTCATATTACAAGTTGTATGTTTCAGACTAGGCTTCGGACAAATCTAGCCAGGCATCGCTATAAACTCATTTCGAAAACTGCAACAATACAGTTTGCGACAATACAATTTAAACTGCTCTTTTTAAATGCCAGTATAATAATTACCTGCTAATGGTCGTTTTACTTGAGATAAAACTGGAGAGTGGGCGATTAATTCTATTTTACGCCATCTTGAAAAAACTCCATTGAGTGACTGAGTTCTTTTTTGCAAAATATAACTTCTTCCAAAATGTAATCATATATACGTTCTACGGGTGCCATGGTTGCCAAATGCGCCAGGTGACTCAATTCGACGAATTATTGCTATGGTTTTTGAGTGCCAAATTCAATATCCTTAAAACAATGAATAAAATGGTGTTTGTAAAATTATGTAGAAACTAAACTTACAAAGTTTCCACATTATTTTGTCCGCTGGAAGTTTCTTGCTGGCAGATGTAAAATTAAAAACCTTAAAAAACACCTAGCTGGATACATGAAACGTGTGAAAACCATAACGCGTATAAAGTTAAGAATAGTCAATTGCACTCTGCCCTCTATTGTTATTACAAGAGCGACTTACTACTTGTCTACAGTCGCTTAAGAATGCATGTACAATGAATAATACCTCTAAAGTCTAAACAATTGGTTATGATTCTTATAGTTTTATGTACTAATAGACGTATTAAAGGCAATTACAGTAGAACCTAGATGACCACATGTTAACTGACCGGACAGTCACCACATTAACTCAATGGAAGATGACCTCTACATGCTGACCACCTGCACCTCTGTGTGTTGTATGCTGACCACTTGGACTATATATGACACACAATAGTAATTTACTCTCTGTGTTGACCAGAAATCCAGAATGGTCTCAACATGTACACTTATAAAATCATGGATGATTAAATGTATTGGCTACTTGCAAAACTTATACTGTACACCCTGAGCAGCAACTGTCTCTATAGAGATAGAAGAGTTCATTTTGGCTTTTTTGAATCCATTACTGCGTTTCTGCGTTTAAACTAAAGTACTACTGTACAGTACGTGTAATTGCTGGATAAATTTGTAACGCATTAGCAATACTGGTACTGTATTATGAACATTGCAATACAGTAATATTATTCATGAATGATGAATTTTTACTATAAAATGTAAGTGCATGCAGTTCACAGAATTAAAATCCTGTGTCAATACAGGCATCGTCACGTACGTGTATGTTGACCACCTCCTTACGTTAACCAGTTTGCGACAGTCCCTTGGGCGGTCAACTTACAAAGTTTCTATACTGTATTGAGTGTTAATAAAGTCACAGTTATCGTAAAAAACTTACATATATAGAAAATGACACGTATAATAGTTACGATAAAAAAGCAACAAAATTCGGACATAGTTTTCATCAGAAATTATACTAGGCGCATTCATACATTCCCATGTCAAACGAGTGATGAGGTTCCAGATGTCCACCAGAGGGCAGAGTGAAATTGAGCACTTTTAACCTGATACGTACTATTCAAGTATCTCGTTACCAAAAATTGGCCTAAGAAGTCGGTTCCTATACCCCTATACTGTATAGAACTGAATGACGAGCGATACTTTATCCAAAATGTGTTACTGAAGGCAATCATGTTTGAAAGTGACTCTCTTCGTCCATTGTGTCCGGGTTGTTTAGGTTGCCCGTGGACGTCGTTTTGCTCCAGCAATCAAAGGCTACCCGAAATCCTTTCATTTTTGCCACTTAACATGTGTTTTCTCCTGGAAACCCTTGTCACTTCTTTAACATTCTCGCCGGCACGTCACGCACTAACACGTGTAGTATTTTGAGCAGTTTTGTGTCCTGCCATTGTCGACTTCGGTCCATGGATACCATTTGTTAGCGACGCAACAAAGGTGTCACTACATATAGAAGTACTCTAGCTCCCGAATTCTAAGACCCACCCCCCTCAGGCTTCAGGCATATGCATGCTGCCTTCGAGAAACTGAAACGTCATTATATTAAGTGAACTTAGTTGCCACATTGTAACCTTAGGCTGTAACCTATACCGTTATGGAACAGTCAGTGAAGCGAGATTTATTTGGAAAAACGTTTTTAGATCAGTATTACATTTGCTTTCACATTGTGTCACATAATATTTCGCATAATGTGTCAGGTTAAAAGTGAACTTTTCACGCTGCCCTCTATCGGCATCATAGAGCCGATTTGCTTACTTGTTTACTGCATAAGAACAGGGTGTCTATCGGTCATGGATGAAAAAATCATGAAATTTACATCAGGGTCATGGGAAAGTCATGAAATTTACAACATGGTCATGGAATTTTGGGGTTTTCATAGATTCATAAAATAAAAATTTGGGTCTAAATTCATCATTTGTAACCGTGTTTTTGGCCACAGTGTCAGATGTTTCTGAATATCACTATTTATTCATGGCATAAAACTCCACTGATCCCATATTGTAATAGGCATGGAAACGTTTTTGAAGTAATGGAAAAGTCATGGAATTTGCAATACCAAATCCGGTATAGACACCCTGAAGAATATAGCTTCCCCTACAAATTTGCCTAGAAAATGGCACGTATAATAGTTGCTATAATAAAATAGACAAATTTTGGCGCAAAATTCTAAATTTCACAAGCCAGAATTCCAATTCTTTCAAATAACTGTACAGTCGTATTTAAAAATTTACATTTTATGATTTACACTGATGAAACCCATCATTTACTTAAAATACCTGTCTGCCTCAAGTAGTTTCCGATCTTCGTGATCTGAACATTTCCAAGAATCGGTTGATATCCTTTACAGTTCGTAGCTCGAACATCGTTATACCTAAGCGTTTTAAAGGATCTTCGAGATCATCTTTTTTGGGTCATTTCCAGAGCTCAAGGACCCATGGCCCTTGGTAGTGGGACATCGGTCAGCGGCAGGACTCCAGTCACCTGCTGTGCAAATCAGTCTTGGTTTCAGAGCGTAATTTCTAAGTATGACGCCCAATTGGCGTCCGCTGAATGCCCCAGGACGGCACAAAGGGCCCTGCATCTCAATGGCGGATTAAGGGCCCCGCTGAAGAGGCTCTGCATGGACAAGTTGGACAAGCGGGACAAGCGCAACGATTAGGTCGAAAAAGAGTCAGGTAACGTGAATGGGGAGCCGTAAACCTTACAACTTGTTTTCTTTGGGACCCTTTTCAAAGGGACCTTGAAAGGGTGCGAGGGAGCGTGCGCTCGCCTACCCAGAAGCCCCCGCGCTCGTGGTCAACGCGCGAATGTTTGCGTTCTCAGGTAGCCGCAGCACCTCCAGAGGGGGGCGGTGGGGCCCTTTGACCTCAAAGCGAAATGACCGCCTCGGAGCTCCCCTTTGTCACCCCCTGATTGGGTGCGAGGTGATCCAAGACGGGACTTGGGACCCACAATTGGGGCGCTAAGTGGGCCCATTGAAACTAAGAGCCCTCGCATATAAGAAGCATGTTTTCTAATAAATCAATGAAGTCGAGTGGAAATTGGTCTCCAATGTTGACCCCCACCCTTTTTTTTGCCTTATTTTTGCACGTCCACCAGCTGCCCGAAAAAGGTAGGAAGTGGGTGAAGGGCATTAACGAAGCCAATGACCGCAACGTGGCGCTGTCGCTGGCGTGCTATGAGTTTGGCACGCAGAATTGCATTTTTTAAAGTGATTGGGTCATTTCTTCAATGGTCACAGGGGCCGTGCGTATGTTAGGCAACACAATTTTTGCACTGTATTCACCCCCTGTAACACTTTGCAGACTACCCACCCCTTGTGTTACGTAACACATTTGCGCAAAATTGTTATTTTCTCCCGTGTGATTTTTACCCAACTTGTAGGTTATATAAGACCTAGTGTACAGTTACAATACTGATGACAATGTTTTTGGTTTAGAAAAATGTTGCGTAACACAAGGAGAAAACCCACCGACCCCCTGTAACTGTTCGTAACACTTTCACGAGGATCCACCCACCCCCAGTGCATTACGTAATGTTTGCACTGCCCCACATCACAGAATTATAAACCGATTTTTTTTACCATAAAGCGTTTTAGTTGAGCTACTAAGCTGCTACAGACATTTACCTTGGGATGTTTTTGACGAAGAAAGAGTTGTTACATTAAAAAACACGAATCCTTCCTTTCATTTGCGCATTAAGCTTAACTGTCATGATTTGCTTGTTTAGTGGAACCGCTGCAAATTTTTATTGTAATGGCACCCTGTATACTGGGTAGTTTAGGTTCGATAGAAAAAACCCTAATTGATGTTCTGATTTTTATGCAACACTATGAATTGCTATTAACTATAGAGTTATGAGAACAAATTGCAAAATTCAATACTTAAAATGTTGAATAGAAAAAATGGCTCATTGATTTTCTGCTTTTGATTGCTATTTAATCGATCTATTTAACAACACAATTAAAATCGTCTCGATTTGTGCATCTTGTGGACAACACTGTACATTCATTTATGATGCAGTAATTCAGATGATGCCAAATATTAGTTTTGGTTGTACAGTATGCTTTGTACAATTACGGCTCCTGATTACTCTTACCATCTCTCGACAGTCTTCATAATTGGTTTTATTTTCTTTTAAATTAATTTTTTTTGTTGCAGGCTGAGTGTGTCTGCAGAATAGCCTTCAGGGTGTGCTGTTGAGGCAGGTGCCGAGGACTCGTCAACACCATCATCGTCCATTCCAGCTACAGTGTGTATGAATCCGACATCTCTTCATATACTGTAGTTCCCCGAGGTGTGAATTTCCACAATTGGAGGCGATACAATGGCCACGTCCTTGTCTTTGTCGCTGTCTATTGGCCAGATAACTCGGCACTGTAAGATCCAAATTGACAAATCCACTGATGTAAAACTTTAATAGAAAAAAAAATAAACAACAAAATTCCGGTTGTAATTTAACCTCGATTGATCGCTATTAATCACTGCATGAGTTGCTATTATTTAGCAACCCAGTTAAGAGGTTGTATTGAAAGAAATTGAAAATATCTTAAAATTCATGACGTTAAATTTTACCAGAGAAAATGGCGCAACTAACATCTGGGTATAAGTCACATCAATAGATTGCTATTAACCAGTTGTAGCTATCCAACAGCATCACTTGACCTGTTTTTAATTAGGGACCAAATTATTTTTGCCATTTTTTTGACTTTTGCCATATTTGTCGATTTTTGCCATTTTTACCATTTTTTCGATTTTTGCCATTTTTGTGGATTTTTTTTGTCTATTTTTGCAATTTTTGTCGATTTTTGCCATTTTTTATCGATTTTTGCCATTATTATCGATTTTTACCATTTTTATGGATTTTTCCCATTTTTTTGATTTTACAATTTTTGCCGATTTTTGCCATTTTTGTCATTTATGTCGATTTTTGCCATTTTTATCGATTTTTCCCATTTTTTTGATTTTTACAATTTTTGCCGATTTTTGCCATTTTTGTCATTTATGTTGATTTTTGCCATTTTTGCCATTTTTGTCGATATTTGCCATTTTTACCAATTTTGTCGATTTTTGCCATTTTTATCGATTTTTGCCATTTTTGTCTATTTTTGCAATTTTTGTCGATTTTTGCCATTTTTAACTATTTTTGTCGATTTTTGCCATTTTTGTCGATTTTTGCCATTTTTACCATTTTTTTCGATTTTTGCCATTTTTGTCGATTTTTGTCCTTTTTTGTCTATTTTTGCAATTTTTGTCGATTTTTGCCATTTTTACAATTTTTTTGATTTTTGCCATTCTTGCCATTTTGTCGATTTTTGCAATGTTTTGTCGATTTTTGTCCTTTTTTTGTCTATTTTTGCAATTTTTGTCGATTTTTGCCATTTTTTATCGGTTTTTGCCATTTTTATCGTTTTTTACCATTTTGATCGATTTTTTCCATTTTTTTGGTTTTTACCATTTTTGCCGACTTTTGCCATTTTTGCCATTAACGTCGATTTTTTACATTTTGCCATTTTTAACCATTTTTGCAATTTTTATCATTTTTGCCAATTTTGCTATTTTTGCCAATTTTGCCAATCTTGCCAATTTCGCCATTTTTGCCATTTTTCCATTTTTTGACAATTTTGCCTTTTTTGCACATTTTGCCATTTTTAGCCAAGTTTGCCAATTTTGTCATTTTTACCAATTTTGCCAATTATACCATTTTTGCCAATTTTTCCATTTTTGACAATTTTTCCATTTTTTCACTTTTAATAATTTTGCCAATTTCGCCAGTTTTGCCATTTTTGACAATTTTGCCAATTTTGCCAATTTTGTCGTTTTTACCAATTTTGCCAATCTCGTCATTCTTGCCATTTTTGCCAATTTTACCAATTTCGCCATTTTTGCCATTTTGCCAATTTTGCCATTTTTGCCATTTTTGAATATTTTGCCATTTTTTCACTTTTACCATTTTTGCCAATTTTGCCATTTTTTCACTTTTACCAATTTTGCCAATTTCGCCATTTTTGCCATTTTCGCCAATTTTTCCATTTTTGACAATTTTGCCAATTTTGCCAATTTTGTCATTTTTGCCATTTTTACCAATTTTGCCAATTTTACCAATTTTACCAATTTTGCCATTTTTGCCATTTTTGTCTTTTTTGCCAATTTTGCCATTTTTTCACTTTTACCATTTTTGTCAATTTTGCCAATTTTGCTATTTTTGCCTTTTTTGACAATTTTGCCAATTTTCCATTTTTTCACTTTTGCCAATTTTGTCAATTTTGCCAATTTTGCCAATTTTGCCAATTTTGCCAATTTTGCCAATTTTGCCATTTTTGCCAATTTTGCCAATTTTGCTAATTTCGCCATTTTTACCAATTTTGCCAATTTTGAATATTTTGTTATTTTTGTGATTTTTGCCATTTTTGACAATTTTGCCATTTTTGCCAATTTTGCCATTTTTGTCCTTTTTGCCAATTT